>JAPQRP010057168.1:0-50598 GCA_037367295.1 Apogon hyalosoma | reverse complement strand
AAGAGTGAGGAAGGGGGCGGGGGGGTGAAAGGTGCTGATAAGAGTAACAGGCCATTTACTGTGGTGCCTCTGGGAGCCTCAGGGCAGCGAGCAGACACACAGAGGGAACTCAAACTGTTACGCTGTAGATTAGAAGGATAAAGGGATAACACATGTACTCTCTGGACAACTAACCAGCAGCCTCTTGGCATTTGGGTATACTTTACATCAAATTCCAGACAAGCATAAGACAACCAGTATGAGTCAAGTAAAGTAGTAAGTAAAAGGACACATCATTTTCTCTCTGGCTGCTTTATGTGCTTTTAAATACCCAGCCCTTGGAGTGCAGTCACTCTAGAGGCTGTTACCTCTCCACGTTTTGCAGCTTATCCTTCAGTGCCAGCTGCAGACGCAGTGCTGCAGATAAAACTGAGGACAGCTGTCTGAAACAGATGAACCCAAGTCAGAGGAAGTCTCATATTTAAAAAAAAAAGAGGAGTGAGAGAGAGAGAGAGTGAGAGTGAAGTAGAAGACTGATTAGGAAGTAATCCATGGAAAAGGGGCCTGATGAAACAGGGCATTACAAGCTTTCTTGGTTTCTCATTTGTCATATGTAGGTTCAATCTGTTGTGTGTCGACAGAGAGGACCTCACGTAAAGTGAATAAATTGAACAGAATCTGGAAAATACATTATTGGGTCAAAAATCTTCCTCAAATGGATGAAACCGTACAAAATGTGAAATTAATACATATTTTTCATATGTGCTCAGCCAGAGAGTATATTTTTAATGACAGACAAACAATAATAAATTAGATACATATCAAAAATGTGCTTTTGTTGCTTGTTGGGAGCATTGAAAATGACATAGATAATCACAACAGAATCTTTTATCACAAGAAAAAAAGAGACAGGTGCATCTATATGTAGTTATACTTCAATAATTCAGGCTGCTATAGTTATTTTCCAGTTATCAAATGATTATAACATGCCCACATAAATACAGACATGAAAACAGTGTAAGGTGTACATTAGATGAAGACTACAAACAGAAATTCCTAATATCTACTAAGAAATATTATTAATGAAAAAGTTCCAACATCCTCTGTGAGGGTGAGGTGACTGTTTGCATTACATGTTACCACTGACCACATCAGGTCTCAGAATATGAAAAAAAAACAGGCCAGAGAATGAATGCCTGTACAATATTACATCAGAGGGACAGCAGTAACCTCAATCACATCAGAAATAACCATAAAGACATTTTACAAAGTTCCATCTCCGTGCTATTCCAAGCCACAATGAAAACACATCTCCCATCAGGATTGTACTCAAACTCTGTGCTTTTCTGTGTGTTTATTTTATCTTTAACAAATATTGCCCTGTAAATAAATTGTCAACTATATATGATGTGTTCGTCCACTGACAGAATGCAGCCATTAAGTGTGCTCCTCTTTTACTGTCAAAGACAACAATCTGCTCTGGTCTTTTATTTCCGCTGTCCCATCTCAGGACGTTTCAACGAGCTTAAGAACCAGGCACCTTTTTCAAAACACCTATTCATCAGTCAGTTTGTTTTAGTCCTGCAGTGCATCAGCTTCTCTCATGACCGTACACTTTCCATTATCCTCAAGTGCAGGATAAACATCAAGTAATCAAGCTCTAATGCCATGAGTCAAGGTAGGCCAATCCCTGGCTACTTCTTTGCGAAAGGCTGACACAGTATCTAAACTAAATGGACCCCTACTAAATTATTCAGCTCTTAAGAAAAAAAAAATCAAGTGGAGTTATAACAAGACAGCATCATCACTGAGATGCTGGACAGTAAAGAGCTCTTCAGAATCCCCTAAGACAACTGATTTATCTGGTCTCCAATTCTTATTTCAACACAACTTAACTGAACAAAATCATTGTGGACGTGGCCCTAATGTGATAAACTATGCGAGTGACTAAAGAGTAATCATTTTGCAGACCTCAGACATTGTACACAAGTGTCATAACTGTTAAAAGAGGCTAAATTAATTAAAAGTTATTTTCCTTTTTTATTGTATTATGTGTAAATAAGACTGGGTATAGTGTACATTGACCAACGGGTGAACACAGGCCCTCAATCTGCTTGTATCTTCAGTTTACCGTTAGGCATTATTTCAAGCATGTGTCTTTTTTTTTTTTTTTTAATATATAAATGGCAGTAGTCTCAGTATTTAACCCTAAAAAACCTAACCAAAGCATCTACTGATTTATAGTGTTTAATAAGTATGGAACCACTAATCCTATCAATACATGTAAACAACTCAGGTAAAATACAGTTTCTCAGCTATTCATGGTCATCAGATATGACCCATTTGGATGTTCAGAGACTCGATAATAAATGTGGAAACACCATCATCTTCTTCAACATTGATTTAACAGAAACTGATGTAGTTTGATAAATGAGAGTCAATGCAGACATTTATTTTTACATTCGGTTAATGATATATGTTGGTGAAAAAGTCACTTTTTCTTCAGTTTTTGTCTTTTTATACACTAACTTTTGAATTTACTCTGAGCTTTTATGGACATCTACATGATCAGTAAATTAAATGAAGGAAAATACCTGATTTGCAGAGGATAATACTTTAATAGAGACAAATCACTTAGAGATCAAATGTACAGAAAAAATTTGGAAGCTGCTACAAAAACAGTTTTAGGTCTTTAAGGACTAATAGCCATACTTTATAATCCAACTATAGCTACTGTAATTCAGCTCTGATGTAAAACCAGTACATGTTTCCACAAATTTTTTTTTTTCATTTACATTTTCTTCATAATCATTCTGCATAAAAACAAGTCAAGTCTCCAACAAACAACTACCACTATCAGAGATTTGATGCCATTTTAAGACTTAGCCTCATATATCTTTAGTAAATTGTACTTTAATGTGTGACACATACAACAGCCCTTGTTTGACCACAGAAGTAGTTCATCTACAAATGTGCAAAAATACCTTCACATTCTGAGGCTACAAAAGTATATACTGACCTCTACTGAAATCATAAACTATGATATGATCATTTCACAAAATAGTCAATCAAATGAGGAGTCAAAGCTAAAGTAAAAACTAATCAAGTACTTCTATGAATGAATGGTTTATTTTTAGTTTGTACAGTTATCATCGCACATAGTACAACAACCACAATAAACACAAAAAACAAAAAAATGAATAGGCCACAAGCAGAAGCTTATTCTTTGCCCATCCTCATTGTTATAGGAGTGAAAATTTCAGTTTGATGTCAGGCTATTGAACTAAACTTAAATTTGATATCTTTTATGAATAACAATGATATTACAATCAGAAAATATTCTTATTAATATATATTGTCTTACTCAAATACATATGAAAGGAATAAATCTTGACAACATTCACAAATATTCCTGATACAAACATATTTAGAGGTGATACAACTGCTGATACGAGAAAGGTTGTTCAATAACTAATAACTACTGGGAGTTATCAGATAAATGTATTGATGTCAAACTCACTGGGGTTCTGAGTGCATGATAGAGCTCACTGGAATCATTTCACATCCCTCAGAAATATGTCTAATTGCAATGAATTGAATGTACTGATGAGGTGTCAAAAACAAAACTCATCTTTAGAAACAGTCTGGACCTCAGTTCCTTATGATACAAAAGTAACCATTTCTGATGTGTAAAAGACCTCAAAAAATGATCTAAATGTAAACACAAGAAATCACTACTGTCATTTTAAGCTGATGTAACTCTGCCCCCCAAAAAATGAATAAAACATTGTTTGAAATGAGTAAGAGGTTTTATGTGTCACAGGTGTAAATGAGAGTAAAGAGGAGACTTCCAAAGTGAGAGAGAGTTAAGAGACAGCAGAGTGAGAATGAGCAGTAGAGCTCTGCAGATCTCCACCTGATAAATAATGCATGTCAAAGAGTTGCCAGGTCTGTACCCGGCAGCAACCAGCCTGAGCTTCATCAGCAGAGGAGAGGTGTTTCTAGAGGGACACAGGTGGAGCTGCCAGGTGGGATGAAAGGGAAAGATGGTGCAGTCACCTCCAACTTTCACCTCTACCCTCTTTTTTTCCCTCTTACTCCCCGTCTAAAACTCCATCTGGGCACCGGTGTCTGCCAGATACACACCTGTGTACAAACATGTGCATAGTCATCCTATTCCTCCAATGTTTACTCTTACTGGTCATTTTCACTTATATGGACAGTAGGAGGTGCACACAGTTTAACTCCGCTCGAAAACAGGGGACGCTGAAATAAAAACTGCCAAAGTAAAAAGCCTCACAAAGTGAAAGTCTGTCAGAGAAACGTTAAAGTGCTATGAACCAAATAACCTCCGACTGACTATTCAGTGGATCTGGCAGGGGTCTGCTTTAGTTATGACCTCCCTCTTCATTTTCAACTGCTGTTTTCTTTCAGCAAATAAATCATTGTACACTTGTTTCTGAGAAGTGAAACAGCAGTGCAGACAATATCACACCTCTTTAAATTTATTTTAAACCTCAGACTTCAGATAATGGAGACTGGCCTTTGCTCAAGCTGATATACAGTGTACACCTTGTTCAGATTTGCCAGTTTCTTTCATATTGTGATTTATGGGAAACAATTACCATACAATTAGCAACAAAACAAGTCAAATTAAAGTCCAAACAGTCACATGAAACACATGAGAGCAAATAAGAGCCATTAGGTAGAACCTTAAATATAGTAACAATTAACACCAAACATAACTTATGATACATAATAATTTGGCATTACAGCTGATAGTGTCCTTATTTTATCCATGTACTCTACTCTCACTCTGCACACATCAGAGATCATTACAGCAGGGTGACTGTCACCGCCCACAGAGGACAAACTAGTTCTGTGTTTTCTAAAATAGAGAAAATACAGTATAACCACCTCTGACTTCCAACTCAGTATATGTCTTTTCTGTCTTCCTCAAAGAATACTTATCTGGTGTTTGTAGCATAGTAGCATGTGAAAGTACTGCGCTTTAACAAAAGAACTTTTTGAGAGTGTGGATACAAGTACCTATTGACACCAAACATATGTAAACTTTTGTGTTCCCGCTCCAAGGCCTGTTAGAGTGAGTAATCTAGAGCCATCTCATGTTATTGTTCTTCTGAAGTGTTTTTTTTTTTTTTTTAATTTGATTTCCATCTTCTTTAGAAGGAAACATTAAGGGAAAGATTAAACACAGATTTACAAACCAACAAATCAACAAAGGATTATGTGATTCAAGACAACTAGAGTGAAATTTCAGTGATGTACAGGGTCTACTGTAGTTGCAGCACTTTGAAGTTCAACTGTGACACTGAGCAAGCAATATTTACATCTGCTCCATCAGCATCAACCCGCGGGACATGTGATGTTTGGGCCAAAGCTTCGTCAAAGAAAGAAGAACTGGAAAAAAAGAGGAGACACAAAAAATGATGGCAAGACATGGAGGGAAGCAAGTTTAAGTTTTCTTTATGTATTTTATCAATGACATTTAGATGCACCGCCTGTCCCACCCTCCTGTTTTTCCCTCTTTCCATTGAAAACGGTTACTCTTCCATTCCAGACTATTTTTATCCAACATTTCATTACCATAATAAAACACATGCATGAAAAAAAAATAAACTCAAAGAGACAGCGCAGCCAAAAACCTGGATTTGAGAGGCTTATTTTCATCTTTCTTTCTTATCTTCTATTCTTTTATGTTGCTCTTTTCTTTTCGCTCAGAGAAATGGAAAGAGACATGCCTTTTCTTTCAGCCTGTGCCTCATTATGTTGCTTTTCAGGTCTGCTCTTTTGTATGTGGCCAGCCCAGAGCCATGCACAGGCATAGCGGGGCAGCCGGTGGATTACCCAGACTCACGTCAACACTTCAACAGTACAACCAAGCACTCCAACAAATGCCCCAGCTGAGAGTACCATGAACGTTACATGCTTTAATAAGTGTAGCCAAACAACCATGCCAAGACTAAACCAAAAGCAACAGCTGCTGTGCCACTGACGTTGGTGTGTGGTACATCAAGGTCTTTAAAACCAGGGCAAGGCTATCATAATATGGACAGAATGCATTACTGTCCATGGATAATTAGCATGCAGAGTGTAGTCTAGTCACATTTTGTCATGTAAAGCCTGAGATTAATGTCTGCTTCTGAAATTGAGCACAACATGACATGTCTGTGCTTAACATTAAGCCTGTAAAACATATGCATGTTACAAAAGATTCTGAAAAGGAGACTGAATATAGCTACAGTGCACACAGGTGGAGAAAATTGTCCTTACCCTTAAAGATTAAGTATAAGTAAGATTTACTCATGTTTGTGCTGGAGTCTGTTTTGTGCAGGGAGCTGGTTGTTTGTTAATGTTAGCTAATTCCATTTCTGAGTTTCCCACATCCATAACAGCCTGTACACTGACTTGGCTCTGTTTGTCCTGGAAAATCCCTCTGCTTGCCTTTATTCTGCTCCTCTACAGCAGCATTATGCATCATTAGCTTAGAAATTGCATTAGCTGATGTAAACAAACAATAACAGACTCAAACTTCACATAAACACAAGTCCACAAGCAATCATTATATATTAAATGTTTATAATTACTTGTTATAAGAGAAATACAAGTACTGATTCCAGTACAGTGTCACATAAGTACAACTTCTTTTGTGTCTTTGTAATCTACTCATCTGAAATGCATACATCCTTAGAGCACAATGCGCTATTGTGTGAGCTCATCACACACAAACACTGCTATTTTTAAAATCCACAAGCAGAACAATGAACATGTTCTGGGACATATCTCTTGTTCATGTATGTACATATAAAATGTGTGTGTATGTCTGCTCAGCAGTTGCCAGAATAAAGCTGGAGGTTGAGGTGGTCATCCATCAGAGCTGTACTCTCACCTCTCCTGGGACAAAAAGACAGATGCCCCCTCTATCACTGCTGTATGTAGTGCTCATTAAACCCCTTTGCAGTAGTAAGTCACTGTTTCTCTAACTCACACCTGTATTTAATCGTTTGTACACACATTCTTATGAAAGCTCACAGTATATAGCGCATATACACTTGTACTAGTGTAAGTCTTGAATCCAGGGTCTCAGAATCTCATAGTTTGTGTATTTCAGAGATTTTCAAGCATACTATGAGGACATATAATAATAAATGTACTATGTGTGGAGACCAGCCACAGCCCCATGACACAAACACTACCTAAGGAATCCTCAGGCAGTCCTGAGACCATTCACACTGCAGTGTTGGTGCACACTGCTGTGCCATAACACGGATAGGCAATAAAATCCCATTGATGGCTGCTGCATAGCTCTTAAGACGAATCTTTATTGCAAGCATCCTTGATTAGATTCACAGTGGGGAAATTGAATCTGAAGGGTAATATTCTCGGGAGGGAAAGGGACAAAAACAGCAGCCAGTGAGCTGTGAGGGTGAGAGACAAAGCATCAAGTCTGTCAAATCCCACAGAAAAATGGATTTGTCTTTCCAACCTTTACAAAGAATAAGATCCCCAAAAGCCTGAAGAGTAAGCTACAAGAACTGTGATGAGTGAGAAAATGACATTTTCAGAATTCCTCTAATGTAACACCTACCAGCTTATTGCACCATCAGCCCTGTTGCTGTCTGCTCATATTGAAACCTGACAGCAGTATTATACTTTTACCAAAACAAGATCATTCTAGTTTATTTATACTCTGTATACAGTTATACTTAAGATAATTGCTTAGTCAAAAAGATTATATCTGGCATTAGATTTAAGTATCCAACACCTGATATAATCTGAGTTAATAAATTGTCATACAAATAACCGATTAATGATATTGTTTATTTTGTTAAACTATGCAGCTTTATTTATTAGCACAAAACTTTGGAATTCATCAAATTAATTATATTCCTGATTGCTTTTGTTAATAAAAAATTAACATGTCAAATATATAAAGCCCTTTTCTGAAATACTGGACCAAGCTGCAAAATCAGAATAAATGACTGCATCACTAGATTTCCATTGAACTTGCAGTAGAGGGAGAATGAGGTACACTGGAAAACTGTGGAAATGATATAATATAATGCTAGATTCACTCCTTTATTTTAAATAAAAGTGGAGATATTTATTGTATTACAATTATGTAAAATGATCATCATTATCTGAAGTAATATTAATATGGTAATCATGTATAATAATTGCAATAGCCCATTGTTCTGGGCTATTTGAGCATCCAGGCAAACCTCATACAGTTACTGCAAAACGCAAGTTAAAGTTGCTCCCTTATCCACCATTTCTTCTCTTCAGTTGCTGACTCAGCCCTCAGGGAGGCTCCTCTGTGAGGCCTGCCCTAACGTGGTTTCAGTGGGATTAGTGAACCTCTGGTGATGGTAAATGTTCATGTGTATGTGTACAGAAGCCCAAATATGGTGCAAAACTCGATGGTACAAAACACATGAATTTTATAGGCATATTATCATCATACCCGAAGTATGTGTGATAGATTTAATCACTGTATTAATTAATGCACCTCCAGACATGAAAACACATCATTAACCTCTATTGCTTAATGATAACACTACTGGTTTTTGTAACAAAGTGCTTATTTTCAGGCCAAAACCAAATAGCACGCTATTACAACTGCAGCATTTACAAGTGGTATCCACATCTCCCCTGTTGCTGTTCACTCAGCTCTGCAGTATGGAAAAACACTACTGCATTAACATCACTAACACATACACGTGTTATGTTTCCATGTGTTTAGGGGACGCAACATAGACATACATTAATTTCTTGCCCTTATGTTAATCGAACTGTAACATCTTTAAATCTTCAGAAGTAATAATTTGTACCATGGGAACCTGGTATTTGGTGTTCAAAAAAGCTGCTGAGCACACATATAGACCTTTGCCCAAAATAGTATTGTGAGGACAGCTGTTGACATGCATTCATTGGATCCCTATCCTCACATTATCAAAAATGAAAAACTAATTCTAATCTTAGCCCTAAAACTAAGCAGGAACCCTTGGCCTTTGAAAGTCCATCTGAAGGAGAGGACAGGCCACTCTTCGTCCACTTTATCCATCAGGTCCTCATTTCACTGGTTAAAAATTCACACTGGTTTTCACAGCGACTGTCGTACAGAAGCACACACACAGCCATTGAAAAGCCATTTTCTGTGCGTTCATGAAGAGGGCACGTTGAGTTCCCCACTGCAGTTCTTCTCCGATTCTGTAGTCAGCACTAACGGCACGTGGCTTAAACCTACACCCATGTGCACACTAGGACAAGAGCTCAGATACACACACTCACACACCCTTGGACCTACCTTTACATACACCCTTGTATTAATGCGTCTTTGCACATGCCTGCACATATGACTGCACATGCACAAAGAGACCAATGTAATAAGACTTGCTCATATATTTCATACACACAGTCAAACACAGCAGGGAAGTTAAATGCATCTAAAAATAGCATCCCAATGGCACCCCCACTGTCCTCATTATTCCTTTCATCGTCCTTATCAGCAGTGTGGGGCTCAGTGCTGGATGGTCAAGCCGCTTTCATGGAGCTTTCCTCACGTCCCTGCCGACGCTGACATGATCATACCCTCTTTTCAATACTTGTCTTCCATTTCTCCCTTCTGATATTTCCTTCTTGCATTCTTGGGTCTATTCCCTCTCTCTGCCTGCTTAGTGGGAAGCACCGATGACTGGCACCCACCACAGTGTGGAAAGAATAAGATGGAGGACATGAGGGCACATCCCAGAAGAAAACCTTTATCTTGGCAGAGTGGGCCCATCGATGCAGAAGATGAACCAAAGCAGATGAACCAAGCAGTCAGAAATAAGAGGAGACAATAAAAGGACACGATAAGGCAAAAACAAGAAGATCAAAAGAGGTGAAAAAGGAGAAAGTGAAAAACAAGTCTTCACAGTCCACACATTACAGTCAAACCTCTGCAGTACTAACAAGTAGAATTTCTGTTGCATGTCTACACCTCAGTAGCAATGACAGAAAAAATATATTTTCATCATCACCATGATGTGAAGATCCATGCAATTAACAAATCACAAAGGACTACCTGAATCATGATGAAGAAGAAAATAGTTGTGGAAATTTTCAGAAGAAACTAAAAATTTAACTTTATTTTTTTTTACATTCATCATGGTTTTTCTAAACATCCAGTTTGTTCATTACAAAATGATTTTAAAGCAAATTCCTTCTACAGTGGCCATTTGCTGTTAAATAGTCAGGGGTCTATGTTAATACTGTTATGACCTGTGTAGGTAATATACAAATTGTCAGTGCAATATTGAAAAAAGTTAGCACTTATTGCATTTTATCAGTATACAATGCAAGTCTAAATCCAAATATGCACAACAACATGACAAAAAGGGATGTAACACATATGCCGTAGACAAAGAAAAGGCTAAACATCCAGTATTTATTCAGTAGAGAGAATTGAATGTTTTCTGAGCATGAGTTGTGATTAAAAACTGGGAGAGGAGTAAGGATAAATTGCTCTATGATATTTCTAGATGATGCATTGTGTAGTCTGTAAATCTGAATGGGCTCTTAAAGTAGGTTAATAAACCTAATGTTGAAAAATGATGTGACAAAACACTAATTGGCTGACAGTGCTTTTCTGAAGAAGTTTACTTCAGTGTAACGGAAGAGCATCCATTTTGTGCTGTCAGTACAGTCTCATGGCAGAATGTGGATGAAATCTTCTGCAATATGTGCGTCACACAGATATGAACACTTTTGTGATTCTTTTATGTCTGTAGCGTCCATGACTGTTTCTAGTTTCCAACACTCACAGGAACAGTTTGTTAGGACTGCAGCCTTAAGGGAATACATGCCAGAGAATATAAAATTAGAGGCAGAGTTAGAAAAAACAAAAAAAAACAGCTAAATTCATTTGATCCTTTTTTAACATGCTTAAAAACTTGAAAATTTAAAAAGTGATGAAATTCTTGCCTTTTGGAGCCAATAACAAACAAACTGTCTGAACCTCTTTAGAAATCAGCACCTCCATTAACCCATAAAAACCCAGTGTGGCAATTACAAAAATGAATATTCTCTCTAGTCAACCTTTCTTAAGCGTTTTATCACCATTTATTATAATTTATTCTCTGGATTTCGTGTTTTTAAGTGAAAAATCTGGTATTTTTCTATATTTGATTTACTGGACATGTAGATGTTCATAAAAATTCAGAGTAAAGTTTAAATTTCATATGTCAGAAATAGAGAAAACTGAAGAAAAAGTGACTTTGTTTAACTGGTGAATCAGTGTTGTAGAAGATGAGGGTGTTTCCACATTCACTACAGAGCCTCTGTATGTCCAAAAGGGTCCTATCTGATGACCATGAAAAGATGACATCGACAAACTGTATTTCATGTCAATTATTTACATGTATTGATAGGTTTAAAGGATCAGCAGTTATTAAATCTTTTAGATCAATAGATAATTTTGGTCTATAGTGGCTGTTTGGGTCTTTATGGGTTAACGAAGATGAGACTGACAAAACAGGGGCTTCCTGCACACCTGTAGCCTGACAAAAACACACTTCTGCCCACACAAAGCATGTATTCCCCCTCAAAATGAGACACATACCAAGCACAGATAAGTCCCTAACCCTCAGCGAAGCCCTCTGAAACAGGAAGAGAGCACTTGTATTGGGATTTGACGGGTGAGAGTGGTTCAAGGGGGCTGTCAAAGCTGAGAACATACACAGAAGCAGGCAAGGAGAGGCTAGGGTCGCTTCAAGGACTCAAAGGAAAGAAAAGCAGAAGTGAGGAAAAAATGTGAGCGTATGTAGACTGGAGAGCTGTGTGGAAATAGAAAAAAAGCCGTACAAAAGGGAAAGAAGAGAGAGCAGAGAGGGTTGGATGTGATGAGAGCGAACATTGTAAGTGAAGCCGTACATGATGAGAGGGGTCAAGAGGGAGAAAAAAGGGGAAAGTGAAAAGGTGATATACTGTTAGCCCTGCTAAGGGAACGTGTTTGTACAGGGAGGTACAGTGTGGGAAAAGAGAAGAAAATGAAGGGAAACAGAACAAATTATCATCAATGAGAGGTGGCCTACTCAGTGAAAATATTTTGAATCAAAGTACGAAGCACTGACAAATCAATTTTTTTTCTTTATTTTAGTCCTGCAAAACGAGGAGGGACACATTGATAAAAGCACAAGCTTCTTTGAGACATTAAACAAAGACACAGATCAAGAATCCGTCATCATCACCTCAACAAAAGTAACAAATGAGTAAAGTCTCATTAAGTGAAGTACCTGAATAACAGTTTTCACCGACATTGTGTTTTGAACATGTCGCGAGGTAAGCATTAACACATGACTGCCTGAAACACAATGAAAAGCAAAAATCCAGTTGTACCAATCAGATGGAGCCCCAGTTAACCATGAGCTATTCTTAAATAAATTAGTAATAATTTCTCCTAACTGTGAATTTTGTTTTAACATTAATGTAAATTGCAGACTTTTCTCCTATCATGCTAGCAGATGACAGTACCACAACATCAGCATCCCATTGTGAGCAAGTACAAAGTTACTACACAGGATCAACATGAAGATATGTGAAACTGTGATTTTCATATCATAAGAGTTAAGTGTGAAATTGTTTTTGTGTACAGTTTTGCTATAGAGTAGTACCATGAAGGACACTCTGGTGCGTACAAGTGTTTGCACTTTTCTCACTAGGAAGGACACACACTGCTGAATGTATATAAAAATATAAACGGCCAAATCAGCACAAAAAAAAAACAAAAAAAAAAAAAGCAATGTCTCAAAATAGTTACAACCTTAGACAGCACATGCTTCCATTTTGAATAAATGGAGCATGAAAGAGAGATGAACAGCCAAAAAAGCCAAGCTCAACACCCACTGCCCTACGACCTCCTCAATCTGCTCCAAACATACGCACACCTTCCCAACCACGTTTACTTGTGCATCTCTCATGTTCAGTACTCAGTCTCTTCCTTCTGTCTGTGATATTGAACATGTGTTTTCATGGCATACGCTTGACAAAGGTGTCCTTGTTTCAGTATCCCACACATCACGCATCCCACGCATGTATGTAAAACTAAGGCCCCTTAAACTCTGGTGAACAATGCAAAATGATCCTGAATGCATACATCTATAAACCTAATAAAAGTCTGGTGACACTTTTCTTGTATTTCTCAAAAATCCCATGAAAAGAACCAAAAATGAACCAACAAAAACAAATGTTAACTGTGCATCAAATCCTGATATATCTTATGTCCTTGTATGTTTATTTTGAGTCATTTCCACATTCATTCTGTTGTTAAAAACAGTCCCCAACAGATTTGATGACATTTGTTTTAACCTTTCACTTAGCAGTATGTTATTCATGCAATACTAGCAAGACAGTTTACAGTAACGTGTCTTGCTAGTACTGAACCATATTCACATAGGATGAGTGTCGCCTTGTGTATTACATGTGTTACCTGGTAAAGTGTAATAATCCCAGAGTTTTACATGCTGAATACAAACTTTCACCTTCAGGAAGAAGGTACAAAATGGCCAAATGTAAGCTCAATTGCTTTACAAACTCTTCTTTTCCTGCCTCTCTTAGAACCTTGAATCCTGTTTCTCTCAGCAATGATTACACTAATATTATGTATTGCATTTGCATTATTTATTATTTTTATTGTATTCTTTCTAATTTCAGATTTGATGTTATGGTTTACTGGTGCAATAATGTCCGTGGCCAAAAAGATGTACAATATGTAGCCTGTGCAATATCTGTCCATACACTTCATCATATCAGGATTGTATCATAATCTTGTGAGAATCTGAACTCCGTTTCTCAGCAAACACATCAGACCTGTGATAATATTAGTCCTGTGTCTTTGTGATTTGGTGGAATTTGGAACATTTTGGTTTTCAGCCTATTTTGTGATAGAGGACTGAGAAGGCCAGTGACGATAAATTGTTTGGGATGGAAATTTAATAAAACATGAATGTTCACTGAAATAGTAATCTTACATCCTTCTGAGGAGCAAAATCCCAAAAAGACAATCAGATGGATAACATAGCGGCTACAGTAAGGAACATTCTTCTGTATTTCAGTAGTGATCTGTGAGTGGTGAGTCTTGACATTAGAACTAGTGAACAATAGCAGTAAATCTGAACATAAAACAGACTTTACTTGCCACATGTGAATGTACCACATAAAACACAGAGATGGGGGGTTGATTTCTAAATCACTGGAGATCCCAGTTCATAATAGTCCTGTCCTGTATTATTACATTCACCTACAACTCTAATGACTTTAGAAAATTCTGCAAACATGAAGAGGATCAAAACCATAAAATTAGAATTTGTACACATGCAGACACATCAGTGGAAAACCACATGAGACCTACATGGAATGAAACACTACATGACCTGTGAACAAGTAACAAGTCAATTTACATTTTCCAGTCCCTCCGTTGAAGTCAAATGGTAATGATGCCATGGGATAATGATTCTCTGTGGGTTTGTTAGATTTAGATTTGCATTTAGCAGCACATTTAAATGTTTCTGTGACCTTTTAAGCCCAGATCACTGAGAAATTGTACTAGATGAGACGACGAGAAATGAAAATCAGAGAGCGATGGAAATTAAGACTGAAGAGAAAAAAGGTGAAGAAATACTTTAACCTCTGTATCTCTGGTAAGAGGATATAATCTTTGAGCAAATGGAGTGAGAGAGGCTGAATTGATCTCACATGCGACCTTTCACATGAATTAAGCCATGAATATGAACACCCATGGCCATAATGCAGTAGAACAGTATTTCCACTGACCATAGGGAAAGAAGACACTATTCTCCCACAACCACCATGTAAGAGTCATGCCATTTGAGTGGTTTTGTAATGTGAGAGATATTGATGTATAAAAAGTATTTCTGTAACATGTTACTCAAGACAGCATCTCTGCAGATCCTCCTCCTCTTCCTCTGTGTTTTAAACTTACATAAGTTTGTGCTGCCTTTGTGCACGGACAGCATCGGTACAGCAAAAGGTCTGTGCAATGTAGGAGTTTACTACCTCTCTTTTGATAAACTGCAGCAAAATGCAGCAGGACGGCTTATAAAGACACATCACCATAAATACGACTGAAAGAAATCCAATTTATTCAAGATATCGATACAACAGTTAGTGCCGTCATGAAAATAAATCCCTTCGTCAGGTCATAAATGACTATGTGCATCTTGAGAGCATGAGGACCGGAGCTCACCTCTTCTGCCATTAAATCATTCATAACCCTGCAGTGCTGTGGACCATGCAGTGCCAGACCTGCCTCCACCAATCTGTGTCTCTGCTCTGACAGTAAGCACACACACTACTAGATTCACTGTTTTAAGCCCTACACTAAAAGCAGTCTCTGCAGACGGCAATTACAGAAGCTCATCCAAGCAGGCACACACATTCACTAACACTCAGACAGTTGGTATTTATTTCTGTCTCCATGATCTTACTCTTCACACCTGTATCCTATTCAACCCTCTGTGACAGCATGAATCTACAGTATAAAGATATGTCAAAATCTGCTCCTCGCTCTGATAGTCTTTCACCACACGGCACTCCCCACACCATTGATCAGCCTCGTCTCCATATTCATGAGCTCTGCAGAGGGTCTGGAAGGACAGAATGGACAGTAATTCTTGACAGAGGGGGGTTCCCTAAGACGTATGTACCTACATAAATTCCTGTACTTATCGATACATCTGTAATGAAAATAAAATCTGAGTTTAGTTAAACTACCATTAACAAAATGTAGACACATCTGTCTATGTGTTTGCATTTATCTCCAAACCTGTGACACAAAATCAACAGCACAACGTGTACATTTTTACACAAGGTGTGGTCCTCAAAGATGGTCCAGATATGGATGTGAATCTGGAATTTTTTTTTTCTTTGAGGATTCTACACTCTTGGGCGCACATTTTCTCAAAAATTAAGGCAGCTATACACCTATATTGGTAATTCTCTAAATCCACCATATGTGATGGACATTCATTCTCCATCTGATACTAGTACTAACTGTACTAGTATCACATCCAGTACCAATTGATGATCGGCACATGAATCCAGATCATGGGAGAAAGTTTTAAAGGTCAAGAAATTGACTCGTAACATTTAATTTGTTGTGTATATATTCACAACATAGTGGAATTATTCAGTGTGATGGATAATAGTTTGATGTCATAACTATAGTATCAAATATGAAATATATGAAGAATACTAATAAAGACAAGAACTAATAGAGGTTAAGCACCTTGAAATGAATGAAGCATAATGTGATGAACAGTCACATCTCAAATGGTGGAAAATGATGTGGAAGTTATGATAAAATAAGACATTTCTGTTATTTCCATTTGGCTGATTTTGTACATGTAAGTGGTAACATCATGACTGTACCTCAAATGATTATGACCATCCAACTATTAAGCAAAGAAAACCTACAAATCCCTTTGTCCTAGTTAAGGACTTATTGAATTTTGACCTGAAATGAGTAGTAGCAGGCTTTGGAGGCAGGCGTCTTTCACTAAGTTTTAGTTAATAAAAGCATCAGTGTGGAGCCCTACATAATGAACTGTGGAGATGAGATTATTTATAGGAGCCACCTAAGAGAAGATGGCTTATAAGGTACATGAAGAGAAATGTTTATGTCTTATTGACAGTTAGACAAATAATTCACGTTCTGAGTCATTGTTACCTATTAATTAGTACATTACAATGTAAGGTTAGGTACAGAACACAGTACAATCAATAGCACTGGAGGTAACTGTCACCAAATATACTGTTTCTCTTAGATATCTGGAAAATGATCATCAAATATCTGTTTTAACCTCTTCATCCTTGAATTTCATCTCTGTGACAATCAAGCCCATGACTGAACAAGTGCAGAATTCCTTAATGAATAATTGATGACTCTGCGTAACAGTATTGCAGAACAGCATTGAATTACTGCACTGGAGCAAAGGGAGAGGCGGGTGTGAACACAGCTTGTGTGTGTACTGCATGCTCGGCTGGTATCTGGGGCAATGTGTGACTGTGTGTGTCGGATAAAGACGGAGCCCTCCAGGCGACACAAACCAAACACAAAACAAACTGATTCCTCCCACATTGTCAAGCCAGGTCCTCCACATTTACTGTCCTCTCTGCCTTTACTCTCCTCAGGACATGTCCATGTCTTGTGGGTGATCTTTGAATTAAACTGTCAGCATCTTGACTGCATCAAGCTGTGCGGTAAACCTGCTCAGATGCTACCCAAGTCACAATGAAGTTAAATGGAAAGGAGATGCAACTGTGTTACAGCCAGCAGAGGGAGCTAATACCAGCTCAAGTTTCATCTGTCCTCACACATCAATCCATCTTTAATGAATCAAAATAGTAAATTAAACCTTTTATTGTGCATCATATCTAATTGATTCACTTTCTGTGTATAAGATACTCAATGCTTAACTGTCTACCTGTTTATCACATGACATTTCTGATAGTTCTTTCCAGATGCTTCTATTACTCTCCGTCTGCTCTTTAAGCCTGAATGTTTATATGCCATACAGCAGTAAACTCTCATTAATCATCACCATAGAGCATACAGACAAGTTGAAAAATTATATTTGTAAATATCCTATTTAATGTTGCATCCACATCAGCTCTATTTTACATTTTAGGTGATGAGAGCAGTAATGACATTTAAACTAGGGGAAAATAAATGTCACGCTGAAGATAAATTATCAACAAAATAGAAAAGGTTTATTCTTGACCCTGAAAAGTGTTTTCAGTGTCTGACAGCCTATGTAAAAATAAAATCCTCTAGTGGTATATTGCATTATTAAGTATATTGCGTTAAGATTGGTGGAGTTTTAAGCCAAAAATAAAGATTATGAACTGCAGGATCTAAAATGTGTCAGCAGACATCAGAGGACAAATAATGCCTGAGCTATCAGCTTATTGTGGATTTACACCATTAAAGCCAAACAAGAAGGATTTACACTAAAACAAAACATTTTACTGCACTTACAATCCAGATTTTCACACTCACCCGAACACCTCTGCTCAATATCAGGATATTCTAAGCACATTACATAAGAACTGAGGCTGAAGAGTTCAGGGATACTAAAGTGTTGAAACAAGTGCATACACAAAAATAAACCTTTTGAACTCACATAATGCTGCAAACATCACAATGTAACAATTAAATTCAGTTTCTTGCTCAGAAATAGGCCTTGTAAATTACTGTAAGCTGAAGCATGAGAATATGAATGCTCATATCAGTTGTAGATAATAAAATTCATTATATCCATATATAATTTACACAGAGGCCATGATACTTTGATTGTTAATATCATCTGATCAAACTTAAACTTCAAGGACAAAGATGGCTCGAGTACATGAAGAAGGAGCAAGTGAGCACTGAAGGTTGAAAAATGGGTGGGAATAAATATGTGAGTAGGTGACAAAGTGGATTCAGTTTCATCTACTCAGCAGGAAGCAAGAATTGCAAAAATGACAAGAACAGAATGACAGCAGGGGATGTGGGGTAAGAAAACTGATGAATGATGGGGAAAAAAAGCACAGAGTCTTAAATGAAAGTTGCTTTATAATGACCTTCAGACCATTGACAAAAATAAGGGAGGGGGCTCAATGGAGAGACGGAAGAAATGGGGAAAACAAAAGAAGAACATGGATGTCTTGTTAGGGAGTTGGAGTGTCTTGATATTTTAGACTGTTTGAGCTACAGCCATAAAGGATTTTAAAGTTAAGGGACTATTTTTTCTTTAGGAAATAGTAAGAGGAAGGAGACTAGCAACATAATATAAAACTGTACAGCTGTGATATGTTACAGAAGTTACAATTTAATATACTGTGATATACTGCGTTAATCATGCATTTAAAGAAACATGATCTACTCCAATTTTCATAATTTCATTTTAGAGAAACTGTATAATAAACTTCATAAAATCTAAATAAACCCATAACAATACTGACACTGCACCTACAGGGGGTTTAAAAACAACACAAAATAAACTATTTTCACATAATAATGAGCCATAAATTAACAATCAAGTCAAATAATTTTCACACTCAGTATAAAATATTCTGATACTCGTATATACACCCTTGGGAAAACTAGGAAGCAACCAGGACAGCACATGTAAAATATCTTTTTAATGCATATTGACATGCTGTCTCTTATGGGAACATGGTTGAAAATTTTTACATATTTTAACTCTTATCACAGACACAAGACTTTAAATGTGAGATTGAGAAGCGACTGTAAGCTTTTCAATAGTTGACAGGTTCATTAAAATATTATAAGCTTCAGTAGAGCCAATGGCGAAACATTTAAGGCATAACTAAATACTGTAGAGTTGTGACAGTTTCTTTAGTGTTGACGGTATATCAAAACATTGATCTACGAGTTATTTTAGTCACATGTAGAATGGCCCAGAGGCCGTAACAGTCATACTAAAAGGAAGTCACAATGAGCCCCATACACTCACTATAGATGTGCACACATTAGCGTTAGATGCAGAAGCCTTCCACCAGCATGTAGGCTATTAAAAGGTCATGCCTAAGGGTACGCTGAGGCTAAAGTCACAATACTCTATACTGTGGCAAACATTTTCTCCATTACCAGCAGACTAACTGTTCTGCCCTGCCTCAAGCCCTGCTATATATTCTCCTTCACTTAGAAAGGGAGCAGGAGTAATGGGAAAAATGAGAAGAGCAGCCAAGGAGTGAGAGAAAAGCACATGGTGAAAGCAGCCAAATGCAGAGTAGTCAAGATTTAACTCCAGTTGTCAATAAAAATGAATAATTCACTTGAAAGACATGCCAGTTCCTGAAGCTGTCAGTCTCCTCATACCTCCCTGATTAACATGATGGGACGTGGACCAAACTGGGTTGGAAACAATAAAATAAGAGAGGCCATAGTGCACAACTGGCTGGCCTAATCCATATGGGAAAGATGGATTTTCAGTGCAGCATGTTGCTGTACAGGAAATGAAATATGGATGTGAGCATAGAGCATCTACTGTTGGGATGTAGTCCACTAAAGGACAGCGTTTCTGTGTTTGTGAAGGAGGTAATTAGAGCTGTCACTGGGCCAGATGTTGGTGTTGAGCAGGGTCAGGTTATCGCACACACATAGGGGGCCCCGAGTGGAAGGAGGATCAAGGGCAAAGCAGAAAGATCCAAGTATTGCACTGCTGTCCTCTAACAGATTTACACTGAAGATGAGCTTTTCTGTGAAGATAATTACAAAGATAGCAAAAGTGTCGGTCATGATATATTAAAAATGAGGACATGTTTAATAAAAGTGACCGACTGGCAGACAGGCAGGAGGACACACAAATGAGATGATGTCAGTCTTCATATTATGATTAGACAGTCCTCCACAATATCGCTAGGTGGCGACATCCAACTCTCTCACAGAAAACCCAACACTGTGCTGACTAAGGGCTGGCTGACAGTCGATGTGTGTGTGCCAGGTCTTCATACATGTGTGCTTACATGTGATGGTGCGCGAGGTGCGGTTGACCTTGTAAAGCTGCTGCATACACGTAGATTCTCCTTCATCTTGTGCCGATACTGATATAGTCCCCCGGGAACATACCCCCCTCCTCTGCTATCTTCCCCAGTTTGTGATCCAAATTGATTTAATATGGAGAGGAAAACGCAGCAAAAACATTGTCTGAATAAATGACTGTTTACTAAATCACACGATTTATAAATGTGTGAAGTGGAATTTGATTATTCCATATCTACCTACACAGCACTCCCATTTTCTTTTCTTTCCAGCCTACTGAAAACATTAGACTGCTGTAACAGTAAAAATGACTGATGCTCCATCCCCCTTCCTGCGTCTTACTGCTGCTCACTTAATCTCTGTTGCTTTTCTCCCTCTCAATTTGGATCCACAATGTTTGGTACAAATTCATAGGTTGGGGGAAGAGGGAGGTGGAAAATCAAATGCATGATGTTGCAGTGTTGCAATGTGCCGCAAGTAGCTGCAGCAGAAAGGGAGAGAGGGAGAGAGGGAAGGAGTTGTAGTCTATATCGAGGCACGAGAATTGATTATGGGAGGGATGGAGGAATGTAGTCTAGCAGAAAGGGAAAGGGGTGGGCACCTGGCTCTGCATCTGCTCGAGAAAAATCTCTGGGGTCAGCCAATTAGAGGGAGGGTGACACCACTATCCTCCAAGCTGGCTAGTAAATCCTGCGCCACAAGACAACCCACGTGCCTCTGTTCAACAAACGTGTGATCTCATACAATGACACACAAACAGGCAAGGACACACACACACACACACACAATGAAGACCTTTTAAAGTGCAAATGAAGGCAGTTAAAGACAGGCCACAACTATTTGAGGGGTAGGGATCACATTCTTTAAAGGGGTTATAGGTAGTATTGATATTCCAGTCTCTCAACAGCAGGGGGAAGTCACATGCCAGAACACAGGACTACTAAGACCACCAACAAATCAACGCCATGTATCCACAGACTATCACTCACTGAATAAAGTATAAAGCTCATTGTCGAGACTCATCTATATAATGGTATCATCAGTTTTTCGTAATCAAATTTGCACCAGGTATTTCAAGTCAGTCAAAATAACACTGTCTCAATCCTCACATGTTGTATGAGCTGATAGTTTAAGTTATAGCTCTGTTAGCTTAACTCTGTTTTTAGACAGAGGACACAAAAAATAAAACCACACATTATGTTTGTTTTCTGTACAGTTTGTGTTGTCACTAAATAGGGACGAACCAATATCCCTTTTTTCCAGGCCGAATACAAGTACTTACATTTGAGTACTTGCTGATACAGAGTACCAATAGGAGTACTTAATAATACCATTACAGATCTTAGTTCCCTTTGAAAATATGCTTTATTGTCATTGTCATTAGTCTGACTGTAACAAAGTGCTGCTACTGACTTTTAATGCGTTGGAATGAGCATTTCTCAGTCAATCCACCAAACATAATGATGACAGAGGAGGTAATGCTAATGTGGATGCTAATGTTGATATTGATGGGGGTATCCGTCATAAATATGTCAGTAGTTTTTCACTAACTCACACAGTCACTCTTTGAAAAGTTGCGCTACCTCCACAGGTCCCAATGGTTCTACTCTATTTTCTGGGTACACATCCACAGGCTCCCGTAAAACTGACAAAATTACATACAAAATGTAGGCAGAAGATGACAATACACTCCATCCATATCTGTTTGTGTCTTTAATGTAACTTGCAGCCAGTGTTACTTTTGTCACCGTTGTTTATTTCGTTAAATCGCCACACTGCTGACACTACTCCTCCGCCGCGTACCTGCTACAGTATGAGGTGAACGTCATGCCAGTGTCCTGTTGAACCACCCTGTCTTTTCGAGTTGAGCTGCCTAGTGCTACTGAGTATGCGCACAAGTGGTATTGGTTTGGTTGTATCGGAGCACTTATACGAAAACGAGTAGAAGTACATGCGCTCAGTATTGGACCGATACCCGATACTGGTATCGGTGCATCCCTATCACAAAAGATCTGTTTGGAATTGTTCAAATAAGGTCACAACTGTCACAGTTTAGTCTGAACTGTGGATCAGCAAACAGTGAATGTAAAGCCAAGATGCTGACCCTGTAATTCCAGCATCAAACTCTGTTCTTTTCATTTGCAGCCTCATAAGAGTGCTGCAAAGTGACTCATTACTCCCTCTAGTGGTTACATAAATCCATCAGATATCAATAGATTTAGTTTCCATCTCTACAGTCGAATACATTGGCATCTTTGGCATAACTTCATAGCTCTTTATTCTAAACACTAATGATAATTTAGTCCATTATTAGTATTGGAAAGGGAAAATACTACATATAGCCCCTTTAAAAAGGCACAGACAAAGATGTAACGGCATTCAACCATCAGTAGATTGGCTGACAAACAGCATGCCATCACCAGTGGCATTGGGTACAGACTGTCCAATGCCATGTTTCCACTGCATGAACTTTCCCCAACAACTAGGAATCTCTGGAGAGACTACAAGGACCAGGGTCTAAATTTAGTTCAGGGGACTTTATGTTACCCCTAAAAGAGTCCCTGCTCAGGGTTAGTACTTTCTGATAATTCAGGAAGTTTGGAGGTTGAACTTGTAGTGCTGAACATTTGTTTGTCCATTACTTACAGAATTTTACCTTGGACACCACTTTTAAAGTGCAGCTGTATATACATGTCTTATATTGCCATAGAGTTGCACAAAAAGCACAACAGCTGCAACAAAATCCAGACCTTTGTTGTATATTTTCTTGTACAGTGGTGCCCAAAAATGTAAAAACTGCTGCTGCTTTTTCTACACATAAGGAGACTAAGTGATTATGGGATGGTCGATAGACCTCAGTAGAAATGTAGACCAAGAGCTAAACCTTCTGTTCTTGGGAATTAGTGTTCTGGGATTAAAAGTTCCAGATACTTACAACTTAACTCTGCCTGACTTAGGAGCACTAACCAACAAAGGAGAAACATTTAGGGAACACACCCCTTCAATATGTAAACCATACAGACTGTTTCCTTGATGAATGGAAATATTTTATGGTGTTTTTTTTTATGAATACAAGAAAAAAAAATATAAATGTCAGCATGTTTTGTTAAACTCAGTTTGATCAACACATTTACAAAAAAAATCTAGCCCAGTTTACAGTAATAGGTGAGTAATACAACAGGGCTTCACTGAGACTAAGAAGGTACTATTAAGCTTGTAACACTTTGACATTAACAAACCATTATCACATTTGCACAACTTGAGATTTAAGTAGACTACCATTGGTGGAAAAGGATAGCACAGTCTCTAAACTACATTTACATTGTGAAAATACATTGTGCACAATCTAGACATGGTGAAATATCAGACAATAGCTTCACGACTGCAGAATTTGAAGCAGAAGTGTTGTATTAGCTGCACTGGGTTTAGCTGGTACCCAAGGGCTGCCAGGAACAGTTGCCAGAGACACTGACAAAAAATAAATGCTAGTTATGGACTTTATAGTACAGAGAATCAATATACTATATACTCAAAGTTATTAAATAACAAGTGTTTGAATACATCACTACAGATTGAGCACCTGTCACATGGATAAATGAGGGTTGTTATGTTCTGTGTCATTTTATCCTCCATCTGATCCACACTTTATTGGCCATCGTCATGCAGAGCATCACATGTGCACACTGGGTGGGATGAGAAGTGAAGAGGATCAAATCAAAGTGACATCACCTCTCTCTCCGGGGATACAGATGAAGAGGTTTACACATACCTAAGCTTTTAATAACAGGTCTGCAACGCTTCCGAAATGTGATGATACTTGACACAGGGATTAGATGACTCCAAAATCTGCACTCCATTAAGTAAGATGTGCCATCAGGGAGCACAGAGCGATAGCTGAAGGCATCGACAAAGGCCACTCCCGGTCTGGTGTTGTCACCCTCTGTTACCCAAAAACAAAGGACAAATGTAGGAAACAATACCTGGTCCTCCTTAAAAGCCTGACTGAGCTGATGTAACGTATATACTGTATTTCAGCACACAACACTAGACTGTGCAGGTTTAATTCAGTCAGGGAATTCAGGCTGCAATCATGAACTCAATCTTCTGCTGCCCATCACATTAAATGAATCAGACTTTCTCTATTGTCCGCACTCAGAACTGGAACTGAGAATTACAGCCGGGAAGCTTTGCTGCTGTAATGACCTACTGTACTGTTGGGTTTTGAATTGAATTATTCCTCTTCCCTCCGGTAGACAGAAAAAAGGAATCATCATATCAATCAGGTAAATAAGACACCCGTCATCCTATACAGAGGAAAAGGGCGCAGAGTCACCCTGGGGTCACCCACACTCCTCTGATATTTCACTCCTTTTTGCTCCTTCCCTCCTCTCTAGCGCTTCCCCTGGGCTATATTCCTCCAGTTAGAGCGCTCATCTTCACACCATACACTTGCACAAAATCACAAACACATAAGGTGCTTCCCACACACATAGAAATGCAGTCTTACACCAGAATGCTCGCTTTGCAGGCAGAAGCACACATAACACTAGTAAAAGATCTGCTCTAAAATGAAGTATCCTTTAGTAGCACTCAAGTGTAAATCTTCAGATCGTTTCATGCGAGTTGTCCTTTAGATGGAGTTATTACCTCTGATTCACACTCAAACATGATGATGGTAATGCACCTTAATGCTGGATACAACCTGCTATAAAAATGGGGGGAAAATGGAGAGGGAGAAGTCTGTTCTGAGCTGTAGACACTGGCAGATTCAGCAAACCATGACCCACTCTTGCTGTAGTAAAGGTGGGCAATATGGTCCAAATCTATTATGCAATATGTAGTTTTATCACAGCAGTTACACTCATCACGTTCAGTGTGAAATAGGTTAAAATAACCTTAATGTACGTCATTGCATTTGATTATTTTCTTCTTTTATGTGGGACTTAACGCAAACCACTACAGTACAAGGTCTTTCCTGTTCAGATACAACAAATTGTCACATTTGCTGTCTTCCACAAAATTTGTCACGCTAAATAATAGACCATAATATAAAACTGTAGACATTTTTCTGATGCACAATATATATTCTTATAATGCCCTACTGAAGAAGGTAACATTTTCATGTTGTTATACATGAATGTAACAATAATGAATAATCTTGAGTTCCATTTCTACAATTCTTTCATTTTCTATAACCAGTTAACCCTATGGAGGGTCACGGGGGGGCTGCAGCCTTTTTCAGCTGATATTGTGTGAAGGTGCAGGAGACAAACAACCATTCACTCATATTCATGCCTACTGGCAATTTAGATGGACCAGTTAACGTCTTAGGTGCATGTCTTTGAACTGTATGACGAACTTTGAGTACCTGGACAGAACCCATCCAGGCATAGACATCTAAACTCAACACCGAAAGGAGTTTACATTTCTGCAATTACATCTTCCTAAATCCAAGTGAACGTTTATAAGGAGATCTGACAATGACATCTTTTTGCTCAGTTTTCAGATTCTTACAAAAAGACAATGTCTGTGATTAAATAAAAGATAGATCCTAATATAAGATCCCCAGATTGTCCACTCAGTAAAAATTGCAATAAACTGCACCAAACATCTACAAGTTAAAGCAGAACACATACTCCGAGACAAATAAAATCTTTTTCTACAGAGCAAAGTAGAGCAGATCAATACAGTAGATGGTAGGCTGCACACTGCAGAGGCTCCTGGCTATAATACACATTAGTTCAAGAGATGCTGCGCAGTGTGAAGAGGGAGGGCTCGGAGTACCTGCACATCAAACCTCGCTAAGCTCCCTATCCCACCTCCTGTCCTTTCCTCACTCCTCTTTCATCAGCCAGAAGGAGCTTAAAGGGAGAGAGCTCAGGTTGGGTAACGGACACCCAAAGCTTTCCTTTTTCACAACAAGCTGTTCAGCAATGACATATCAAATTCCTCCAAGAAGATATCACCTCACATTATTTTCCTTCCCTTCCCCTCTCCAAATCTCTCTCTCTCTCTCCTTTATGGAATGATGTGGATCCATTTCAATAACCCTGATCTCTCAATTCTTGTTGAGTTACGTAACAGCTGCACTATCAGAATAACAATTGGGAGGAGAGATTAGCGCAATCGACCAAGGAGAGATAGAGAGGAAAATGAAGGGAGGGAGGGATGCACTAGAAGGAAAATCTAAGGAAGCCCCTCTCAATATGACACATCATTTCACGTGCAGGCTTAAAAATGAGTATGCATTGCAGTGCAGTAGGAGGCAGTGCACAGACCGCTACTGTTAATGTGTTTTTTATGGTTAACACAAACCTGTGTTGAAGACACATGCAATGCTGAAAACACTGCAGTAATACGTGTCAATTCAGCATCATTTACAATCATTAGCCGGGAAACGCACCAATAATGGTTTGAGTCTCAGAGCCTTATGAGGATGATCAAAATCATTCATCATGTACACTTTCATTGTATTCTGCAGGTAATCTAAATTCAGGTGGTGTTGATACTTGAAATGAAAGAATGGATAGTGCAGTGAGATGGAAATGGAAGACCACCCTGATCACATTTAGAAAATAATCTTAGGCTTCAGAGTTTTGGGAAAGCCAAGCGCCTGCAGAGAGGGATGGCCTGGTGGCTGCTTGATGTTATTTTGATTTTATATTAAATTAATTTTTTTCTATTTTCACACAGAATGGAATTGCACCCTTTGAGAATCACATCCACTGCCACTACCTGCTTTGAAATCTCCCAGGCTCCACAGTGGGTGGGTGGAAAGGAATTGGCCTCACGTGCGCCTTTCCTTTCCTGCTTTAATTAACGGAGACTCATTCCCAGGCTCCATCAACATGAGTGAGTGCCCTGGCCAGGCCTGCTGAGTCATCCATCGGAGGGCTTCCACAGGGCCCACCTGGGCACAGCCACACACTCACACTTCAATGTACGATATGGAATTCATTAACACACAAATATGCATTAGTTGAGTTTAGGTAAAGAGAAGAGACAACAGAAAGCTACTTTTTCCTTTTACACATCTTTATATTGCCATGTCTAACATACGAACACATCATTCCCCTTGCTGACATAAGCAGATCTTACTGTATCAAAACTGTATTCATCCAACACATAAAACTCATGTTTACTTGTAAGAAAATGTGGTACTTCTGAACCAAAATCACATAAATCATTGAGCCCGTTTACATGACCATAAAAATCGGATAACTGGGAGTAATCCGATAATTGTCGTCAGATGCAACGTGTTTACATGCACTTCAGAAATGCAATAAGCCCTGGTTTACATGTTTCAGTCCATTATTTGATTTCTTTCCGAGTACATACGTACGTTATGACGTAAGACGTACACTTCCTGCCATTTTCAAAACATCCAGTCTTGCTGACCATGGCAACGCCTACAGTGTCAGTGTTAGCCATCCTAATGTGGGAGCTAATAAGACTACAAAATAGGTTACATGTTGCTGCTATTCTTCATTTCGTTGTTTACCTTTTTCCTTAGGCTCACGTTGTCGTTGCGCAACTTCTGTCCATATTGATTTTCTTATTTTATTTTTTTAAACATACGCAGATGTAAAAAATAAATCTGATTAACCCGTATACATGCATGAAGACACTGGAGTATTGGGGAGATTTCTCATAATCAGATAAAGCCTATCAGATTATCCTGTTTACTTGAATAATCTGATAACTCCAGAAATCAGATAATGAGTATTAGTGTGCATGTAAACGGACTCAGTGTCTGGTGCTACAGAGAAATCTTGTAGTCACAACTGATTTGCACAAAACACCAAATTTGCTGAAACCATTTGTTTTCTGTTAATCTTTAAAGTTAACCGTCGCACCAATTCTTGCTATTTAAATATGAGAGTTTCTGATTTTTTTTAAACTAAATGTCTGTGTAAAATGTGTTTTGGATTCACTGTTGGTAGGCAAAAACATGTAAGACAAAGATGACATGTCAGACTCCACAAATAAAAATTCTGGCAGCTCAAACATTTAAATGACTTGAAAAATGGCTGCAGATAAATCTATAACAAGAATAGCAGCTCAACGCATTAAAAAAAAAAAAAAGTAGAAGCGAGATTCTCCCAGATGTTCCCTATAGTGAATCCATCTCGAAATCAATGTGGATAAACACTGGCTTCATTCACCCACATGTTCTGGAACTGCCCAAACATTTCCAACAATGAGTCAAAAATATTTCAAACCTTGTCAGAGATTTTACAAAAATGACTTAACCCAGATCCTGGTTTAATTTTATTTGGTGATGATGAACCTGAATTATCCAACTCTGATATGTTTTGTGAACTTGTTAGCTAAAAGGCATATTGTGTTACAATACCAAGAGAAAAAGCCACTGCCCCATTGAAATGTATGAAATGACACTAAAAACTAGAAAAGAAGAAATGTGAACATGTTTATAAATGGCAACCACTCATTTTTTTGATCAATTTAATTCATGAATAGTGTTTGGCTGGTGACATCCTTTATTTTTGGGGTGTATTTTATTATTTGTAGTTGGTAAAGAGTAAGTATCTGTAGAAGAAAACTATTTAATTAGATTCACAAGGTCCTGAATGAGACTTGAATAAAACTCAAGTTGACAAAACTTGCAACACTTTGGTTAAATGTTACAGCACCTGTAAATTAAATACTTCATCTTTTAAAGATTGAACAAAAATTCTGTTTTCAATTTCACTTTCTTGACAGCAGGTAAGCAGGCTGGCAGGAGTAATCAACCCAGCTAGAGTTGGCTCTGATAGGCTTAGTCACTGCTGCAGCACCTCTAATCCACTGCACCAAACCACACACAAATCAAACACAGAGTCATACATGCACATGAGCACTGTACAGGCTCCTATGTCCTATATGTCAGTATAATACCCATTTCTCTCAGACATCAAACACATTAGCCACCGTGCATGCTCTGCTTCCTCTTCAGGCAGGCAGGGTAAGAGATTTTGGAGGACGGAGGGTGAAGCAGACAGAGACGAGGGTGGAATAATGATCTGCTGCTGCCACCTCTACTTTATATGACGATGGAGATGGGCACTTTGATATCACTTCTTTGTACTGTTCACCACCAGCCATATTTGCTGCATAGACTTTTGCCATGTCTTTTTGTTTAACTTGAAATGATAAGCAGATTTTTTCCTTTATGCTGCCCGATGGGCTGCGTTACAGAGTATATCTGTAGCCAACACCTCTGAGTGCCAGACACTGTACAGGAGCAAAGTAGACATAGTGCGTCCTGACTAGACCTGCTGTATTGATGAGTCTGAGTACTAACACCACTAATGGGTCAGGCCTCAGCTGCCACACTTCTCCCTACACTTCACAGTCTTGCAAGCAGAAGTCAAGCTTCGCTAAGCAGAAGCTGGATGTAAACACTGATGGTAACTTTATAACAAGAGAGTTTTGCAGATTACACTTAAAGTCACGAACTTAGGAAACACTTAAATCAGAGGTGTACAATATTGTTTGAGACACTTGTGGGCAATACTGCGATTGCAATTTGAGTCTACTTGATTGGTTATTAAAGAAAATTCACATTATTCAGAAATATCAAGTCAAATATACAACTTAACCTTTAACATAAACTGAATAAAAAAAAAACAGTCACTGAATCCAAAATATCACCATAATAGATTTTATGTATTTTTTTCCCATTTGTACAATTAGATCACCCTAAATCTAGACCTTTATATTGCACCTTTAGCAATAATATAATTATACATGTTGATATTGCTATGACAATTGCAATTTGACTAACTGTGCAGCCGTAATTTAAATGTCTAAACATATGATGTGCACACACAAGTGAATAAATAGTAGGTCTTGATAATATGAGGAAAATGTGTGATAAGCATTGGTCAATATTACAATGATAAAAAAAAATTTAGATAAGCAAAACATATTGAAGTGTTTTTATGTCGCTATATAGGATCTATGTCTCTTAATTCTTTTAACATCTTCCTGTTCTTAGTCTATTTTGGTTATTCATTGCATTTTAGGCAGTCCTCTGCATATTCATATTGTGATGACAACAGTGACATTTATTGCATGAATACCTACCATTTAAGACCATTTTAGATTTAAATACACATTCCTATACAATTTTTTTTTAAATTACCAGACAACTCATACATTCTGCCTGCACCTGAATGAGTACAAGGCAAATACTGGAGAAGTAAAAGTAAAGTAATTTGTACCATGAGGAGGAATCTTCAAAAAACCTAAATACAGTGATACATATTTTGCACCATGCTGATAAGAGACAAGTGATCCACATAGCAAAGCAGTACTTCATCCCACACTCTCATACCACATACAGGACTATTGTCACCAGGAAAAACACTTCAACCTAAAGGAGCTTTAGATGTAGACACAAACGCACATACAGAATGTGGTGAAAATAGGCGCTGACTCCGACAATAGGGCTTTGTTCACATCCTGACAATGCTCATTTTTCAAGAGGAGCAAACTCATCAATAAAAGTAATTTGAGGACAACATTATCCACTGCTCAGCAACTGACCTGTGCTGTATAATACCACTACACCATGAAGCCAATTAAAAGACATTTTTACCCTCTGATGAGGAATTGTTAGCTTTATGAATCCGGACATTTATCAGTGGACATAAAGTTAAGCCCTTGCAAGGATGGAAATAATCATAAAACACCAAAATACACTGTCGAAGACAACACTTAATTAAAAAAAAAATAAAAAATTGTAACGCTAGCAATGGTAAAAATGAAATGAAAAATTAGCAAGTCAAAGAAGTTCTGTGAAAGTTATTGATGGTAAAGGCAACAACATGAAGCATTTGCCCCTAGAGGCCAAAATAGTCAGTGGCCCAAATTAGATGAAACATTACAGAACAATTTGACAGATATAACGTGCTGATCAACAAACATTTCTACAGTTTTTTTTTTTTTCTTCAAGTCTTTCTTCTTTCTTATTTTTACTTTAATCTGAACACAAATCAGCCACTGCAAGTTGCAATAATTCAATGTGCAAGATATGCATCAGTTACAAAAAGCTGTGAGAAATCCCTCATATCATTGTGCAGTATAAATAAATTAAATGCCTCCAGTTAAAAGGGAAAATGTAGCTTATGTAACAAAATCTGGCATGAAAACACAATGATGCAGGGAAATTGGTTGGAGTATGTGTGTGAGCAAACTGTGTATGGTGGTTAAATAAAAGATGTAGGTCTAGCACAAACAAAGTGTTGACTTTGCCTACATCATGAGGATGGTGACAATCCCCAAGAGTTGGTTGATACATGACTCAGCTGTAAGAACTACTGAAAACAGGTGTTAAGTGTGAGAGTGGTTTGTTAAATGACATGCAGGAAAATACATACAAAAATGCAATTAGGCAACTTGTGAATTGTGGTCTGTGCAGTCTGACTGTGCAGCTGCAGGCTTTATAGAAGAAACAAAGAAAGCATGAGAGAAAGAAACAGATAAAGAGAGAGAATCCCCCTGTATTAACATCTGCTCCAGAAACCAGGAATGGCAGTAAGCCAGTGTTTAAAAAAAGGAAGTGAGGTTGGGAGGGGGAGCTGGAGGGGAGTCAGGAGGCTTATTTGAAAGACTTAAGCTGCATGGTTACGTAAGTGATATGGGATCCTCTGAAACCATACACTGAGTCAAACTTGCATTAGTACCCCCACCAGAAATGTCATCCCTCCTTCCTTCGTGCTTCATCCATGCAGGCTTCCCCCTTCTTGAATCTCATCTTGCCAGATTCACCCTCGCTTGCACACAGGGATTACAGACACACAGACAAGCATCTCTGCATTCCCTTACAAACTCCCATGTTTTAGGAAAAGCAACATCTATTAGAAGACATCAGAGCTGAATCTGGAAAAACTGTCAATGTGTACAGAGAGGTGATATGTGAGGGAATAATGTCCCTCTCAAATAAGGAATAACAGGAGCAAACCTCTGCCAATCTGCCACAGGTCATAAAAGCTTTCCCTCTTGTCTTCTTGCCCTTTTTCCTTGTGATTGTGCCTTGAAAACTATTTTGTAGAAGCAAAACTGAAAGGGAAAACTCTTCCCATCCCTGGCCTTCCAGTCCTGCCTCCCCTCTCTGGGAAAGCAAAGCTGTACTGTGTTCCTGTCCATAACACTGTCTCTACTGCATCAGCATCAGATTGGTTTACAGCCAGCCTCGCACAGTGCAGGCTCACAGGGCGGCTGGACTCATACTCATTTGCTGAAGACCAGTTTGCCACCAATACACAACAGCACATAATGCGGATGACTCATTTTCATTAATGAGTTTGAGTGAAATGCGACAAGCGGCCAGAGAAATAAAGTCGACTCTGCAGGTTGATAATACGTCCCTGCAGTCGGTGACTGGTGGAGGAGAGATTTATTGTTTACAACGAGCCCTGCCAGTCGCTCGAGCGCTGCCTGCCTGGGACTCCTCAGTCAGACAGAAGCCTGCAGGTATCGCTCTGCGGTCATTACAATGCCACATAGAGGGAAAGCAGAGAAGATAACAGACTGTTACAGACAGAGGAAAGCCCACTGTTCATGTTGGATAATTGGTGCTGTAGAAAAATATTCGCTCAGTGACACCATACCGCAGTGAGAAAACAAAGAAAAAGAAGAGACAGAAAGAGGGGACAAGACAGAGACACAGTGAGAGGTAGAGTACTAGACTGCCTTATCAGACGGCTTGGACAGGACAGTCAGTAAAGCAGGTATAAAGCAGTCGAGAGGAGTAGGAGAGCATGCAGTGTGTAGTACCGTTTCCCCGTGTTTGTATGCACAGGACATACATGTGTGCCAGGGAGACTGTGTGTTCACACAGTAGAAACGCGCTCATGACTGGTTTCCATGTGTGCCCCGGCACCCCGATAGGAGCTTAGCATGACAGAGAAAGAAGGGGGGGCGTCTCAACCTTCCTGCCCCCCTCTCCAGCCACCCCTCCCTCCCTCTCCACCCTATCCCATCACCCCACCCATGACTACCCCACCTGTGAATGGTCCCAGTACCTTGCGCTTTTTATCCCGTGAGCGGCTCCTCTTCTTGACCCTTTCCTCCTCCTTCTCTTTTCGCTCCTGCTCCGCCTGGGCTTCTAAATCCTTGTTCTTGCGAAGATGTTTGGCCGCTTGTGCCATGGTGGTGGTGGGGGTCTGGGCGGTGTTGCCTCGTCCAGATGTTACAGCAGTGGTGTGCGGAGCAACAGCGCTGGGACTTCTACCTGATACGGGCCAACACTAGCACTGCTGCTGTGTGTTCCTCTATGGCCCTGCAGAGTCTGAAAGCGTGCTCACCCTCTGCCTCCTCCTCCTCCTCCTCCTCTTCAGCAGTGCAGTCACACACACACACAGGCAGTCCTCAGCCGTCTGCTGTGGGATGCTACTGCAGCGCAGCTCTCTCTCTCTCTCGCTCACTCACTCTCCCCAAAGCTCACACTCTCTCACTCGCTCAGTAACACTTCCCTCGTTCATTTTTTCTGCTGCCTTCTTCTCTGGTCTGTCGTTCTCTGTGCGGAAGAAAAAACAACAATGGTTTTCCTCTTTTTACTTGTTTTCTGTGACTGTATCCTTCACGCCTTTCCTTCACTGCATTCTGTTAAACCGCTTCAACACCCGCCACCACCATCACCCCATCAACAAAGATTAAAAACGGATGAACTGACAGTCAGTTGAGAAATAGCCTGAGCAGCTTTAAATCAAAGTCAGCTCTCCTTCCTCACATTGCATTGATTTTGTTTCCTTTTCCTGTATTTAATTTCTCTGCACCTAATAGTCCTACTGTGTGTCCAGCTGTGGAGGGTCGCTAGGCTGCACGGGGAAGCTTTCATCACACACACCAAGGGAAATAAAAAAAATAAAAAAAAAAGCTAAAACATGCATGAGGGGAAAAAAGCTGCCTCTTACTCGTTTATTCTCCCCCCTGTATCTGCTCCCTCCTCCCTCTCCACTCTTCAGGCGCTGCAGCAGACAGCATTGGTACCCGTGCAATGATGTTGGTGCAGTGTGTTTGTGTGTATTAGATTCAGGCTGTGAGCAACAAAACACTATTTCTTAACACTCCTTGAACACCTATTGTGATGTGCGATACAGACTCTATAGTAACAGTAGAGTGAGCTTTGCTTCATTGGCTTTTTTGTTTTCTTGCCTCTCTCTCCTCCTCATTCCATGAACCTTGGTGTAATTTCTGGACACAATAAAATACATATGGAGGTGTAAATAGTCTATTAAAAAATCCTGCTTTTTCTGTATCTTGAGCTCATGTACAATGTATGTGCAAAACAGAAAGAGGTGCATAGCTAGAGAAGTGCTGATGGAGCTGGCACCTGTTTACTGGTATTGCTCTGCCTCTCCTCACTCTCCCCCTCTCCTCCCCTCCTTTCTCTCCTCCTCCCTGAGATGCTGCTGACGCAGGCAAAAAAGATCCTTTAACATCTCTCTTTGCTTGGCTCACTATACATCACACGCACAGTTCATACTGATACACAAACACACTGTCCACACACATGTACAAGTGCTTTACTGCATACACACAAACAGGGGCAGCTGTGAGTAGCTGTTATATTTTGCAGCCACATCTTAATTTCTGGCTCATTGTACCATCTTCCATTACTCTGAATGACCACATTACAGAAAGTGCAAACAGGCAGGATATTATTTCTCCCGACCTAATCGCCTCAGTGTTAAATCTCTTACGCTGTCCTTAATTATCAACTGGTTCTTGACAGTTATCATTTACAGTCTAATGACTCATGGTATTGAGTCCATTTTGAGTGAAAAGTGGCCTTCAGGGAGTTAAATTAGATTTTGCACACTTTCTGTGAAATGATGTTACAAAGTTAAGAGTGCAGCCATGTTTAGAGCTACTCGTCACGCTCTTCACTCATTATCCGCTGCTGCTTCATGTCCATGTATTTATTTATGTCTTTCTCTCCATGTGTTTTTTCACTGTTTCCCTGCCAAGGCTTCCCCTGATCTGATAGCAGCTCTTTATACTGCAGCATACTAATGAATAGGACTGATGATATTGCCTTCTGTCTGCAATGCTACTACACAAATCACTCCTTCATATGGCTCAGCTATGACACAAACAAACACAAATACTGACGAGCTGACAGCTCTGTGGCAAGAGATCCATCACAATATTGAACTCCAGGGGAATATGCCTAAATGAATCACCACCGGGACTGACTGAACTGGTAATAAGCAGATTTTTGCTTAGCCAACTAGATTTGTCTTGTTAGGCTACACTCTTGCTGAGCTAATGGAGGTGCAGTTTTACTGTGGATTTTAACACAGCCTGTGGGACCACTTTACAGTAGCTGGATGATCGGAGGCTAAACCTGGGGCAGCCCTGAGGAGATTGTCGTACATACATTACATATTAACATGCGTCTCTAAAGATTAAAGCAACACAACCACTGGTCAGTGATATACCCTGGATAAGATGATGAGAGATGTGCGTCTCTGAGGTATCCACAGATGAGTGAACAAATCCCTGTAATGGTGCCTTTTAGCTTAGCAGAGAAGCCAGAGTTTCATGAATGCATCAATAAAAAGATCATTTTAATTTTGATGTCAATTTGTTCTCTGTGATGCAGATAACTACTCCATTCTTAAAGTAGCTGACACTTCCCAGGAAACTATTACTGTCTGTCTTAAATGGATGTTGTGCTTAGTTTGCTTTGGAAAACAAATCAGGGCTAAACAAGACTTACTGAAATACCAGCATATTTAACATAATGTTTGTGACGGATGCAAATTTCAGCAATCTCTATTGAGTAACCTGTCATATTGTAGTTAGTATTGACCAGTAAATCACAATTTCATAATCTTTGTGAAAAGAATGCATATGATAAAGCTCACAAAATACCGCCTGAAATAAAATGAATGAGAAAAATAATGTTATTTCATTATGTGCATGCCAACAGCAAATGAAATGGACGAACTTTTCCACCTCGATGGTACTCAAAGCTCTTTACAATGCCTCTCAAATTAGTGAAACAGTCACTGGGAGAAACATAGGGTTCCATGTCCTGCTCAGAGACATTTTAACATGTAGAGAGGGTTCATGGATTGGACTACCAACCTTCTGGTGTGTAGACAACCCACTCCCCCTTCTGAGTTACAGCCACTCCTACAGTTCATTCTAGAGGTTGATGAATAGCAGAATCGTAAAGGACAACATAAGAATGATAGTACAGAGCAAGAAAACATTGGTAGCCAATATCATCCATACATCTCTCCCAAAAAACTTGTGACAACAAAAATGGATCAAGTGTTTTTCATTTCATTAGAAACCAGATAAAATGAAAGCAATGAATACCCCAAGTACATCTGAATCACTAAAATTCCAATAATGCATCAATAAATGTAGATCTGAATGTCAAACTGCACCAACTTCTGCTGATACTGATGGCACTGGTCTACAGAGACTGATCTCATGAAATTGCATTGTATGTCACACCAGTTCTTATGATATTTTGCGCAATATTTAATGCCATTTGATCGAGTGTCAATTTACGCCAAGATCTCCGGTTCACATAATCCTGACCCCAACCCTCAGTGAGTGGTATTTGATATGGCATGAACATGCATGCGTAAATCTTATAATGCGTACAGATTACACGCCAATTAAAAGTGGTGTGTATATTTACGCAAGTCATGAAATCACGTTGGTCCACAAGTAAAATGCCTGCAGAAAAAAGAAGTGGAACTATACCAAGTGTGTGTCACTAACAAAGACAAATAAAATGCCATTTGGCTGATTCCAACATACAATCTTGTGTCAAAATATGAAATTCTAAGAACTAATGAGAGAATGGATTTTACTCAAAAGTTTGTCTTTGAGCTACTAGATCTACTTCAAAACACTACCTGTACATTACAATACATTCACTTTTCAGGTCCTTTGTATTCGATTATTTATAAATCTGTTCTATAAATATACACAAACCAATATCTATGTATAATAACACTATCATATACATTGCACTTGTCATTTGTTTTTTAATTCATCTTTTTGAAGTATATAAGATTTGGTACATTTAATCTCTGAAGAAAAGGTCTAAAAAATTGTAGATCAGTGTAGTTCTTAGAGCCTGGACGATTATAGCATATCACTGATTAATCAACATTGGCCAATATGTAAACAATGTTTCAACTTTTTTGCTGCACGTAGATTCTGACGCTCGCTGCTCCTGTGTGTCTGTGCTGCCTGGAGAGTCAGAGGAATAGTAATGCATGTCAGTTTCACTTTCACCTCCAGTCCAATAATGACCCCCCACACACACACACACAAAATCACAAACCTCCATCTGAAATCACAGACCAGTATCCATGCCCCCCCCACACTTTACAAACTATTCACCTCCCACCCATCTGTGCACTTCCTGTGTACCTCACAATTTCATTCTGAAGTCATGCCTGGTTAATAATACTGTATATTAATTGTCGCTTACATTTTAAAGAATTATTTACCAAACAATTTTTATGTCACTACTTATAAAATATAGACTCACATCTTTTTCCAAAAGTCTGCCCTCCCCAGCATAAAAACTACCACATCTACAACCCGTGGTTCCCCATGGGTCACATACTACATATTGGTCTCATATAAGACTATTGTAGTGTTTTAAAGTTGTATAAATTATCTTTGTGCGATAAAGACGCAACTGTTAATTTACATGTCCACCATTATCTAATATAAGACTATTATAGCCCGTGTATATCAATGTTCTTATTTCATATATTGACTGATATATTGCATATCGGCTTTTTTTTAGCCCCCAATATCTGTATTGGTATCAGCCCCAAAAATCCCATATCAGTCTGGCTCTAGTAGTTATTAAAACATACGATAGATGCCAGTTTATTGGCCAAACACAGTAACTGGTCCACCTCTTGGCCAGTTCTCAGAGTTGTGTTTCTCAAAGGCAAAATAAGTCATTGGCTTGGTTACACAATGGAGCTAATTTATATCACATCTGCACAATTAGGGGAAAAGGCGACATTGCGATTACTGTAGGTGTTATTTGAGTCATCTTGATTTCAAAAAACTATACAATAATGAGTTCAATTTATTTTGAAACTTTAGATTTTAATGCATTTACCTCTGGTCATTGTCAACAAATCCAAATTATCACCATTTTTTCCATTTCAGCAAGAGATCCCACTAAATTCTCTGAATCCTGGACTGTTACATTTTAGTCTTTACTGATTATATAATTCAACAGGCTGATATTGTGGTTATGATTTTAGTAATTGTGCAGACCCCATTTGTATTTAGTGAAACTAGAATCATTCTAGTTCCACAAAATACAAAGAGGTCTGCAAGACATTCTAGGAGAACGTCTTCCGTAAATAGGCTTCATGTTCCTTCTAACTGGATGGGTATGTGCAACTTGTTCAATAAAAGCATGTTAGAAATTATTTTATATCTAGAGGGTACATTCACTGTTTAGGGTTAATCTCAACAGGATACCTATTAAAGCACAGAACCTTTATAGCTAATATGCACATTTCAGTATTTATCACAAGTTATGTCATCACTGCAATATGGAGCAATGTTAATGTACCATTGAGGTTTTACCTCATCCATGTATATTAATATGCATTTTTAAGATTATGTATTTTGTTTTTTTAGAACATAATGGGTATAAAAAGAGGCAAAACCACTGGATATGCAATTAAAAATTAACTGAAAGTGTTTCACTGTGCACCAAGTGTTAGTGACAGTCCCTGGGGTGGTCCTGCTTGGGACAAAATAGACAGGTTGTGTAGACCTGGGGGGAGAAAGAAACACAGCTACTGCCCGAGTTCCCTTCAGTGCGACGGCCTGCACCCGCCAGCACATTAGCCGCTCCAGTGCTCCTCTAAAAACAGTGGACGGGACACGACAGAGCCACACACACTGCCGCACACCCACATACAAACTCACACAGGCAGCACATTTAACATATGGATTCATACTGCACTGAATGTAACCTCAAAAGCAGGTCCAGATGCTCCAAGATGAAACCACAGTCAGTCAAGTAAATGTTCAAGTGTAGCTCAATTCAGCAATGCTTAAAATGAAACAAATGGATTCCAGTAGAATAGTCTTTTTTTGCTTAAGAAGGTTCCTGACTGAGTGAAATGACCCAGAAGTATTTAACTGGCAACCGTAATAAGAGCCTGTCGCATTCTCTAAGCACTATGAAAGATCCCTCAATGCTTCCCATCTCCTAGGGTATACTGAACATAGTAGGTAACTCTATGCAACATAATCAAAATTTCAAATCATTTCATATCCAGATCATGGATAATACATATCACAATCTGCAATTGCAATGAATAAATAATTTCCCAAAAATTATATCAAGGAAACCAAACAAAAACAAACAGTGCACATGACCAACAAACGGGTGAAGTTAATCACATTTTAGCTTCACCACAGTACACCCAAAGTGGACTAAACCCTGGATTCATTCCATTAATTGAGGTTTTACTTTCTGAGAACGGAGAAAAAAAAAAAAAAGCCTTAATCAGTATTATTCCTCTGTAAACCTTTCTTTCTTGCCAAAAATTCAAATTGCAACATGTTTGCATCTTTTAACACATTGTGAATGTTTTCCTCCAGTCAGATAAGGAATATAGTTTTAGTAAAGAAAGAATATTTTTGAATTATGTTTTTGATTCATTACAGTCAAACCATCCATAACTTTAAGATCTAACTTTGTGGCCATATTACTCAGCTTTATCACTGAATGGTCATCATCATCATCCTCAACCCCCCACCCCAAACATTTGGAAACTCAAACTGCAGTTATGTATGGTTTGTGTGAAATGAATGATCTCTCACTTTATTAGAAACCCAATGACTGTTGAATAAAAGGTCAAACTTAAACAGGTAGATAAATCTGAATCAGTCAAACTGTAAGTAACCAATTAAAGAATGTGGAACAACAACAGGTGGGAGTTTACTTTTATATTCTGAGCCATTATTTTCCCACAAAGTCAAATATTGGCCATCATTCTTTATCTGTGCCAGCTACTTCTGATACAGATCATTTGAAAAACATCCCATCAGCACCAATTATTTGTCCATCTCTATCTAAAACATCTGCCGTCATGTAATCACTGATTTCATAGTGTCATAGTGTAGTGACAGTGCAGTTGGGTTCTGTAGCACCATGGTTATCATTTCTTATGTCACTATGGACCCTCCCTCACATCTTTCCAAGACTTCAGGACAGTTTCCATGCAGGTCACAGAAAAGTGGTACAAGTGAGACAAAATACTGAGGTGCGAATGTGTCATATCTTGCAATATACTGTATGGTAGAGGAGCCAAATATTGATTTTTTCATTAAAACATGCAGGTGCTCTGAACAGATTCCCCTGCCAGTTTGACTCCCTAGAGTAACTGCTTCTTGGAAAAACACGTGGATGTGGAAGTTGCAGTCTGTGTTGAAAAGGCACTAAGCTAAGACGGTGCATTTTTTCATACACTGCTTCAAATGGTCAAATTCTGTAAAACAGACACCATACTGCAGTGAATAAGTAAAGAATACTTATTTTGCCACTTTAGAGATATTTTAGATAGTGTGATGTATAGTAAATCTTTATTTTTGCAATGCATGCTGAATCACTGTATCTTGACTCATGGGCAATGTTTCCTGATGGCATCATAACACACATTATTCTGTGATTCCAACAGGCCTGCACACAACCTAACTTTTTAGCCTATTCAACCATGGTTTGCTGAAAACTGGTGGCCATTTTTCCTTTCTCTTAAGATACAACTGTAGGTCAAGTATGTGTTTACAAGTAAGAAATGCATGGACTTCCTTGGCAGTTATTTCATAAACTAAATGTCAGTTTTACCCTCATTAATGCCCACACCACAGGTCAAACTCACAGGACAGCATTCTCATTTCCTGTTCTAATTTATTCATGCTCCTCACTGGGGACAGATCACGAGTGTCCAGGTCTAGAGAATGTTTCTCCAATAAACACATAATGACAGGAGGGTGAATATTACCACTTATTGCTTTATATCGGTTATATTCACATCCCAGCAGCTGCAGCCTCTCATGTGCAGATACAGCCGACTCTGCCACTGCTTTATTACTCTGCTCATGTTAAATCCACCTCAACATTTCTAATACAGAAAGTCTCTTGTGTTTTAGCTGGCAGAAGTCCACAGCCTACAGTGAGATACAGTACTCTGTGGTGCAGGCCTGGACCTTCCTCTGCACCATCAACTAAGGCTCACAGCAGAGTTTTTTTAGCAGCAGTGTTAGTCACTATCAGCCAAAATGAAAAGATAAGATGAACATAAAACCATGTTGTACTTGTGATGCTACAGTATACAGTACATAAACACTGCACACCATTTCATCTTGTGATTTTTGATGGATCAAAAGGATCATAATACTGCCCTTTAAACCATGTGTAATAGATTATAGCTGGTCATCACAGAACATTTTGAACAAATCAAAAGGAAAGAAACATCAAGCAGTGAAAAATAAAGGTCAGACAACACTCTATTGATGAAAAGAAGGTACTGCAACAAAGAAAGACAGGCACAATCAGATGTTGGATGTCACCGTGCAGTAAAACATGAAACATTTATGTTACAACTTCATGTCAGCTTCTTATTATTTATTTTACAGTTAACATTAAAACCATTGGAGAATATCAGAATTCACAGAGTATGGGTAACAAGTGTGAAGGAATATAGACTAATGAAGAGCCCTGATTACACTGTTGGCTCATAGCGCCACCTATAGGCACCTTGTATAGTTATGTGGGCACGTGAACACTCAGCTGAACTTAACACTGCACTGCAGCACACAGCCAACTCAGAGCAACACAAGACTGCACAGCTCGGAGCTGCTCTGATAAGACAACACACTGCTCAGATACAGTCACATGTCTAAACATACTGAAGGTAGCCAATTCTAGACACAAAAGAAAATAAAGTATGGAACAGCAGTGAAAATCTGTGATAGGCTGTCAAACTAAAAAAAACAATGAAAATAACCCTGGGTTGCAGTGCTTTAACTTAATGAATTATGAAACAACAAAAGGAGCAGTTTCACATTACTGAGATCTGTTCTTTACAGGATTCACCCACAATGATGGGGGATATATATATATATATATACACACACACACACACACACACACACACATATACACACTCAACTCAATGACAGATCTTCAAAAAATTAAAAGTTAAATTAAATGTCATACTAACTTCCGAGTGTTTTATTATTTCAGAATCTCACTGTGAAGGTCTGGTGGACATTGTGCTGTCATCATCTACCTCCTGACATTTGCTAGTGAAGCATGAAGAGAGGACAAAGCAGGTTAGCTCAGAGACCTGAAATACTCCTTTACAAACCCCTCTCTCTCTCTCCCCTTTTTCTGTCTTCCTCTCTCTCTCTCTCTCTCTGCTGGTACACTGCCAGCACAGAGAGCACTGATTGAGAAAGCCATATGGCAGGTAACAAACCAAGGGCAGGCTTCATGTCCACACTGTGCCGCGGCTCAGGCACCCTGCCACCTCATCTTAAGGTCTCATCTGATTTGGCCCTGCATTCTGGGGGAATATGTAGACTCAAGTTTAGTGTAAATATTCCATCAGCCTTACACATTTCACCATCAGTTCATCTGTGGTGCGAGCAGTTGTTCAGTGAGGTCTCACAGCTGCAGAGTCAGCAGAGAATATCTGCATCACACCAGCTGGGATTGACAACAGGCTCAGACAGATTGACAGTCTCTACTGTTGTGTACAAAGATTCTGTCAAAGCACAGCTTGGCAGCACATGGACAAAACAATACCGTATTCTCTGCTGTTTGCTTGAGATTGTAACAATTACACAGCAGTCACTATCTTTTACTGTGTTTCATAAAAGTGATCAAATGTGCATACATTTACCTCAGCAACAGCTCACACTGAAATCTCTGAACCATTTCAGCACTCTGATTTACAGAAAAAAAAAAAACTGCAGTTAAGGATTAAGCAGTTCTGAAGAAGAACGTGTATACGAATTGGTGGCTATTGGTTATATCCAGAATAATTTGGTAAATGAAGCATTTTTCCACATATTGCCTGCTGAGTAAAGAAGAGCAGGCTGAGTGTGGTACTCAACATGAGGCATCATAAACTGAGGGCCGTTTACTCAGTTTTCTTCTGCCATCTAGTGGTGTCATAGTGCACATGACAAATCAAACTGAAGAACTCTGTAATAATGTCTGAACACCTCTGACATTTAGTACAAATGTGATTTGTTTTTAAAGCAATCATTTATCTTTTCCTTAGTGTTTCTGTAGAGGAATGTTGTATTAAGTTTTATTTTTGAAAAGAGGTTGAAAATATGGATGTAAAAACATTGCAAAGATCCTGATTCAAGCACAATAAATGTGTATTTTATTCTATAATGACTGGAGTGATTGGGAGTAGGACTCATCTGTTCATTTACTGAACCGCTTAATCCTCTGGAGGTTAGATTCTGGATGTGCCACCAGTTCACTGCAGAAGCAGTGCCTATAAAAAGTAATCGCGCTATTGGATTTTTCCCCCCTTTTACTTTTATAAATGGAATCATGGTGAGTATAATTTGTATTTTTACAAGAAATGAACTTCATAGTAAATACAAGTTCATATGAATTTATATTAAATACTTGAAAATATTCCTAAAGTAAAAGTAGTGATTGCATAAATATTCACCCCCTTGAAAGTCACTGATGAAACTTAACAGAGATCCAGCCAGTTAGTGCCATCAGTCTCACAACTAGTGCAATGGAGATCATATGAGTACAGCAAGTGTTCTTCACAAAATTACATTCAAGACTAAAGAACATGGCAAGCAGCTCAAACAATAAGTTATTGAAAGGGTATAAGTCACATGATGGATACCAAAAACTTCCAAGTTGATAAACATTCCCTGGTGTTCAGGTAAATCCACTATTAAGCCTGGAAGGAATATGACAGATCTGCAGATCTACCTGAAGCAGTGTCTCTCAAACTGAGGGTGGGAAAGAAGAAGACACTGTTGAAGGAAATTAGAGTTCAGCTAAATGCATGAGGGAGACTTCAAGGTCAACTGGAAGAAGTTTCTTTGGCTGTATTTTTTTGGACATCAAATTAGACAAGACATTTGACTGGCACCAAACACTGCATATCACCACAAACACACCCCATACCCACCATGGTTGGGGAGGTACCACTCAGCAGCAGGCCCAGAAAGGCCTGTAAAAGTAGATGATACAAAGAAAGCATTTAAATATATGGAAATCCTGCAGAACAATCTGAATCAGTCTGTAAAACAATTATGACAATGACCCAACACGTACAGTGAAAGCTCCGCAGAAATGATTTAAAGACGACAGGGTGAATGTTCTGGAGAAGAGCCAGACCTCCATCCAATAGAAAAAAAATTATGGCTGGACCCAAAAGAGGCTGTTCATGTCCAGGCTCTGTGTGGTCACAGAGACTGAGCAGTTTGGCAAAGAATAGAGTAAATTTGCAGTGACTGCAGCCAAAGGTGCTTTTACTAAATACTGAACAGAGGAGATGAAAATTTATGGAGTCACTTATTTTACAGTTTGTCAAAAAAAAAAAAAAAAAAAAGCCAAACTATTTTAATACTTTTTTGAGAGCAATACAAGGGAAAAACCACTTTTTACACACACTGTAACAGTAAATGGAAGACTGAAAAATGATTCTTTACTGTTTAAATTGGGCTACAACAAAATTCTGTACAAATCAAGTGTGATCACAGAAGGGTCCAATCAAGTGGTAACATGGACACATTTCATGTACAAAAGTCTGTCATGTAAGCAGAGTAACTTATATGCATGTATTATACATATTTGAGTAGGTATTTATAAGCACTTTAACATTATGTACAACTACATTTGGGGAGATAAAAATGTTCGGTGAAAAATGTCAAATTACTGCTCAGTAACACGTGGACTTGAAACGGACATAAAAAAAATGTTTTAAGCTTTACGGAAACATTCAAAACATGCAGATCTTGACCGAAATGAGAAATGAGACCAGAATGTGGTAACACGTGGACAGGTTGCCATAGTAACACTTTACCATTGAGTGCATCACCCAAAATGTTGACTTATTTTTTTAAAAACAAGCCGGGTATAATCACAATGCTTTAATACTAACAGTGTTATTTACTTGTGGTGGGCCATACTGATATAGGTCAATTACCAATAGAGTAATTTCTCTGTAACAGTTCACAGATAGTCTTTTTAAATGTGACAGATTGAATACATTTAAAATGTTTTAGATATTATTTTCAGCATCAAATTCAAGTTATATTTTTATGCCTGAGGCATGGCTGTGGTGTAAAAAGTACAATCGATAAAATCAGTTGTAACTTTTTTCTACAAGTGGCATTTTAAAAAGGATAACAGTTCTATAAAATAGAGATCTTTAGCTAAAAAAAAAATTAGCCCACGTGATAAATGATGTGTGCAAATTTATTTTTTCATGTTCACTTTCACTTGATCAGACCCAGCAGCAGAGAGAAATAAAATATCAGAACTTAAAACTTTACTAATTCCTTCTGAGGATGACATAAAAATATAGGCAATTTAACAAAAGTGAAGCCACTTTTTCCAAGTTTCCATGTTGAGACACAGAGTGGAGCAGTGGAGTCACATCCAGGTCCCATATGACAGAACCTGATCAGTGATTGGCAACGATAACTGTCAATCATGCATTTAACCCCTACCCGTCACCTACGATTTGCCAAAATATGATTTTTTACAGCCTGAAAACACATGCAAGGAGGAGATACACACTGGAACACAATATGCTGAAAGGAAATAAGATTTTTGCCAAGTGACACTAAAGAACAACATATTAAGCACCACAGCTTTAAATCAGTAAATACAGTCAAGTTCTATCAGACAGAGTGTTCTTGTTGAATAGTCATGTAATGTGAGAATCAAGAGAGTTTTCCTTTCACATCAAACAGGAAAAAGTCGTATCATGACACGTTAGACAATTTTGCCTTACTTCACATTGTGATTAACAGCATGCACACAGGGTCATGACACAATGAAACATATATGGTGATTGAATAACAACTTGTAAAATAATCTAGTTCAAGACACCAGACTGTAGTTGCTGGCTTGTCTTGTTTCATGTCAGAGGAAATGTCCTGAAATGGTGAGAAAAACTACTGATTGAAAACCCGCACATTTATGTAGAGCTGGTCTGAGTGATGATCGGGGCAAATACTGAGAAAGTAACTAAGAATTTGAAAAAAAAAAAAAAAAAAAAAAAAAAAAAAAGAGTTAATTGAGAAAAGGAAGGAAAAGGAACAGGAAATGCAGGGAAAGAGCCTGGAGGTTGGTGTCACCCGAGCAGTTTAGACCCATCCCCTTGAGTCCTGTTCCCGTCCCCCTTCTTCTCCCTCTGCTCATTCTTCATCTCCTCTCCTGCCTTTCCATTTTTTTCTCTGTTTTTCTTGCACATATTTCTTACTAGGAGCTTCCTCTGACCCCATCATTAGCAGAAATATTACATCCTCCACTCAATTTCATCCACCCTTTTCCCACAGGTGTCCAACGCACACCAAAGAACACTCAAATTCACTCACTGTGCTGAATTTCTGAAATATTCTTTATGTCTGATTCCATTTAACTATATTAGAGCTGAATACAAGAACATCTGGTGATATTATTTCAATGCCAGAAAACACAAAATACTGAATACCCACAGTGCGCCGTTAGAGTAATTACTGGTTATCTTTTACAAGGTATAACTGGAGCCAAAACAGACAGCGACTCCCCTAGTGACACCCAGCGAGTCTTCACTTTGTGTCCCAATCTGTTCCTTTAGATGTACAGCCCGCCTCCCTCCACCTGTCTCCTATTCTTCAACCCTAATCAGGCGTCCCTGCCAATCAATTCGATCACCATGACAACATTTCAGATTACACTCCCACCAAACATCACCACCGCCCCCATAAACAAAAAACATTAAAAAAAAAAAAAGGATGAAGCTGAATTCCGACAGCTCAGGATTGATGAAGGGGAGTCCTGTCAAAGGCCAGAGATTAGATCAGCACTGAAGCTCTCACACACAACACACACCGACACATTCGCAGCTCAGAGGCAGCAGGTGCTTTTGGTTAAACCTTAATTACATGATCTCTGATTTCTCTAATTGATATGGTAATGACTATGTAATTAATGCAAAAGCAGAAATACCAGCAGCTCTCCTAATGAATGGATTTATTTGATTAGATATCCTCCTGCATATTTATGCATGCTGGTAAACAGAGGACAGAAACACATATAAAACAGTTGTTCATGAGTGCTGTCACAATGTTCCTTCAACAACTACACTGCTGAATGTGACAGAATTCAACACTCAGTTTTAGCAATAAAAAAATAAAATAAAATAATGAAGCTGCTTGCAAAGAGCTGTAAACGCCAAAATACTGCAGCTACAAAAATAATGTGCCTCACTGCTTTTTATTCTGGTGAAAGGATTGCTAAGACTGAGGAAAAAGACAAATGTTGTTTTTTTCCACAGGTAGGTGGTGCTCTGGGGCTGCTTCACACATTAAGGATGCACAGTTTGCATGAACAAGCATGTGGAGCGCTTGTGTATTCATTTACAAATCAAGATAGAAGAGAGTCTTAAAGTTACTCTAAAAGAAAAAAGAAAAAACATTTCTGACTAGTCATACTTGTTTGGAGGAGCAATAAAAACTCAAAATACCCACAAAGCTCACTCATATTCGCCTTGTTCTCCTAACACACACTTACTCAGCTACAACTTTATCACCGGTGAAGGGTCAACTGTGACAACTAAATGTGACCCATCTGCAATTACTCTCTGCCTCTGCAAGAACTCGAAGGGCAGATATTTGGGGAAAGACTCTAGTGTGACAAGTCACCTTCTGGGGATGACAAATCATTTCTCCTGCTTGAACTAAAGTAACTGCTTGCTGACTCTAATATATCGCTCCATATGTCTTCTCCCCTCCTCTTTTGAGATATCTGGACTAGAGGGATGTTTCCTGGGAAGTCTAGTGAAAGCACATGTGGGCCCTGACCTGGTGTGAACAGTGGAGACCTGAGGCCCCTCCATCTTTCTCTGCGTGGGCCAAAAACCAAACCACCCAGATGCTGCTGTGGCTGCTGGTCTGAACTCTACTGTATCTGTCTCTCCTGTTCAGTTTCGTTTAAGGAAGTAGGCGTTAAATATAAAGCAGCTAAAGCATGTAATGGCTTCATGGTGCAAAAATGCAAACAAATGTCTTTGAATTGTTTGTTGCTGACTTTGGGTCTGGACGCACTGATGGTATTTCTAAGGCCAAGATTAAAAATGAAGTGCAGAAATACAACTTTCCACGTTTCATTTCAAATATCAACCTTGATTAGAGATATTCTGACTTCTGCTCCCATTTGGTGACTCGTACATCTCCACGCAGAGACAGACAGCGGCGGAGCTAAACCCATTAATGAATGGCACAGCGCTAGTTGGTTAACTAACTTACCTCTGAATAATGTGTTTCTTACGGGGCCACTCGGGCCACGGTTGATGGATGGCCTTACAGAAGCCGGGTCAATTAGCCAGGCTGGATTTCCCTCCATGTCGACTGCAGACAGCACAGGGAGCGCTCCCACCTCTGTCACGCGGCCTGGCTGTAATTAATCACCAGCGTGGGGCCTTCTCACCTCACACTGCCGTGCGCGCAAACAGCCAATACGCGCGTTTGGCCCAAATTACATCCCCACTCATCTAATCTGGCTAATTGTCAATATTCAACCCAGAAGTGGAGAGGCAACAGTCTTACACACCGACAAAAGGATCCATCGTGGACATCATCCAAAATGTGATGCTGACACAGTAAGTGTAGGCTAAACCAAGAAAGGAACAACTAGAAATACACAAGTAAACTGAAAATGATCAACTCCATTGACTGGATTTACTACATAGAACAGAAAAACTAACTCAACAAGCATTGATTTATTTTGAGTGGGGGGTTGTAGTATTTTTACTCAGCAGACCACAGTTAACTAATGTTACTGAGCTCATTAACTAAGAATCAATCTGAGATCTCCCAAATCTGAATACACACACACACACACACACACACACACACACACTTGCCAAAAGGCTCTGGAAACACAAACACGTTTAACAGATTTCTTGATGCAAATTCCAAGAGGAAACTAAATTATTTTATATATCCTTTAATTTAACTTTGTAAAACTGCCATCATACAAACAACTTTCACACACTGCAGGCGTGTGAATATAGTTAATATGTGTCATCAGAGACCAAAAGATCATTTCAGTGAAAATGTAGGGCCAGTCTCATGGTTTTGTCAGTCCTTTAAATTTGACTTAAATTTCCCAATAGTCCTTTACAATATTCCAGAGAGGGATCTGCACAAAATCCTGAGTATTATAAGAGTGTGCACCATGTTGATTTTTATTTATTTATTTTACATGTAAAGTGTACAGTCTCTTCTAATATGTTGTAGTTTGTTTATATGTTTACTCAGAGGAATAAATAGGTTCAGTTAAGTTATGTAACACAGCTCTTATCTGCAAAAATCATGTTGTCTTGAAGTCTTGCTAAATTTGTAAGTAATTCATATACTATTTAATATTTTACTTATCTACTTTGGTACAGTTATAGATATGCACTTGATAAGAAGAGCATATTTCACAACTTTTACAGTGTTTTGGGTTCATTTTGCCTATGCATAAGCCCATGATTCCAATGCCGCTGTCTGCCTCTGTGTCGCAGGTACATTTTGCACAGATTGAGAGATTGGGACAGAGACGTCACTCTGTGTTCACAGAACATACTCCTGCGGTCTGGACAAAAGCAGCAGGCTGACAGATGAGGTTTGTGTCTGGGGGCAGGGGAGCTATGTGTTGCTGCTGTTGTGCTCAATGTGTAATGTGTGTGTGTGTGTGTGTGTGTGTGTGTGCGTGTGTGTGTCTGTGTCTGTGTGTGTGTCTGTGTGTGTGTGTGTGTGCGTGTGCG
>JAPQRP010057141.1:0-23374 GCA_037367295.1 Apogon hyalosoma | reverse complement strand
AATAACAATGGTATAAAGTATATATAAGTATATATATATATATATATATATATATATACAGATATAAACAAGGACAAACAAGTCCAATGACATCTATAAACAATATGTGCACTGCAGTCTTCAACACATTTGGATCCAACTGACAAACAACTGAACAACTGAACTGGAACTAACATATAACTTTGTGTTTATTCTGGTGCCATGTGCATCACAACAAGCATCTGTGTGCTACACAACCGTGGAACCCATGTTTAGTAGCAGCAAAATTAAGGTAATGAAGTGATTCAGGAAAATTGGAACTGAATAATTTTTAAAGCCATTCAAAACAATTAATTAATCGTTTCAGTTCTACTTTGAAAATTAGTCAGGATAGAGAAACTGACCATTGGCTGACCAATGAAACCTCAGCACAAGTGCAAAAAGAAAAACAAAGACACATTTTCAGTTTTTCAGTTTGTCAGCCTGACTGACATCATACACTGCTGTTATCATCTGCATGACATTAAAGTGTGCAAAGCTTAAAAGTACTTTAAGTGTGTGAAAAGGTTTGGTAATTGCTGTCCTCTAATCAGCAGCATTGAAAGCCAAATATCTCCACATCCTGTACATTAGTGTTTCTAATTAACCTCCATCCTGTCCAAAATCTCTTCTTTCTCCTCCCCGTTGCCACGTTAACAGCATAAATTACTGTCCTTCACCAGCACAAATATCAGAGGTAATCAGAGGCGATTGACTGTCACAAGAATGGCCTGATTCATTCGACTTCATTTGAGTGGAAATTCAGTAAAAATGAAGAAAAAATAATCTGGCATCAGCCTTGCACTACTAAAGCAGGAATAGAAAGGCTTTGGGCACAACAAAGAATAGATTTTGCAAAGCAACTAAGCTGAAGAAACTGAAAAACTCTGGGGAGATTTTTGAGAAATTATGCTTCTTATCTAGAAATGAGCGATTTTAAAGTGGAAGTTTTCTTTTGTTCACAAAATTTCTTTTTTCACTAGTAACTTAATTAGATTTGGTTCCATTTCTTTGAGACATTCAATAAAAATATATGCAAGAATATATGGTATTATACAGACTAGAGGGTTTAAAAAAAACAAAAACCTCTATACTACTACCCCAGTGCAGTAAAATATGTCTAGTAGTGCAGTCGGTAGTGTGGACTTAAGATGAGACAACCATTAGTGGCGTCATCCACAAAGAAACAACCATTTTAGAATGAAAACAGGATGCTACAATCCACACAGATCTCTATGTTATCTTTCTTTACAGACTGATCTCATGAAATCGTGTTGTATGTCATGCCAGTTCTTATGGCATTTGGCGTGCTATGCATATGCATTTTCATCCTTTCACGTGTTATTTAATGCCACTGATCGCGTGTCAATGTACGCCAAGATCTCCAGTTTACATATCCATAACCACTAACCTTAACCCTAAACCTAACCTCTAAACGCATGGTATTTTATGTGGTGTGAACATACATGTGGAAAACTTATAATGCATGATATGACGTTGTTGTTTATGTCACCTTCTGATGACAAGCTACTTGACATACTAGTCTATTTATTCCAAACCAGACTGTTTATGTTTTGTGACATGCCAAAATGTTGTTTTTTTTCCTGCTCCTCTACAGCACTAGCTCCCATTAGCTTAGAGAAATGGAGTCGATCATGAACACACAAACATGACATAAAAACCCCTTCAGCACATAGTGAATGTTATACATTGCTCCTCTAATGTAGGAATAGTTTCAGATTTTTTAGCCAAGTTTGTCTTCCTTGAAGCAGCCTGTCGGCTGAGATGATGATTGTTGTGTTTTCTCTGACACATGTTACAATAACTACATATATTTAGCTTTTGAACATAATAGGGCACGTGGAGGTGAACTGTTTCCAGGTCACATTGATAATTCTGTGGCTGCTGGGTTACCACTGGGACACAAATATGTTTGACATCAATTGATTACATTTGAGCTGAGGTACATGCAGTTCAAATATTAAACACATGCCATGTGACCAATCAGACGTCAGTATGTGTGCAGACGCAGAGAAAACAGTTGTATGATGCTGATACCCAACGTCTCCTGCACTGACCTGTAAAATGAGGTCAAATGTTGTACTGCAGAAGTCACTTTGAATGTGACTGGAGCATCAGACTGCATTAGAGAGCAAGTGATAGTGATGCAAAAGCAAGCGGTGGAAGTGATGCACCAAGAAGCAAACAGACATGGAGACTCAAGGACAAACGTCCATCTACGTCCATCTACCTGCTGTACTGCCTCAATCAGCAAGAGCACATTTTAACAAGAATTCATGAGGTTTAACACTAATCCTCCTGTCTCCATGCACTAGTGTGTTCAAAATTCACTCTAAAAATGTAGCCTGTGAACAGACTCTACCCTCTTAACCCTGAATGACCCACAACTATTTTTGTCTCAACTTCCAAATCATCTTTGGTCTTTCTGAATGGATTTATGATTATTTATTATCCTCTGCATTTTTCAGTGAAAATAAGATATTTTCCTATATTTCATTCACTGATCATGTAGATGTATATTAAAGCTCAGACTAAATTCAAAGGTTATTAGATCAAATCAGAAAAAAATTTTGAGAAAAAGTTAACTGTTAAAGTTATCATTAACATAAACCCAGTGTCTCCATCCACTGTCACTGATCCAACTCCATGAGTTTTACAGGTAAATCAATGTTGTAGAAGATGACAGTGTTTCCACCTTAACCCATAAATACCCAAACATCCACTAATCCTATCAATTACATGTAAATAATTGTAAAATGCAGTTTGTCATCTTTTCATGCTCATCAGATATGACCCATTTGGACGTTCAGAGGCTCCGTAGTGAACGTGGAAACACCGTCATCTTCTACAACATTGATTCAAAAGTAAAACCCATGAAGTTGGATCAATGACAGTGGATGGAAACACTTGGTTTGTGTCCAGTTAATGCTATATTTTACTGAAAAAGTCACCATTTCTTCATTTTTTTCCTGTTTTGATACAATAACCTTTGACTTTACTCTGAGCTTTTATGAACATCTACATGATCAATCAATTAAACATAGGAAAATAGATGATTTTCACTGGAAAAAATGCAAAATTCAGGGGTTAATATTATAATAAATGGTGATAAATCACTTAGGAAAGGTTAAATAAAGAGAAATAATAATTTGGGATCTGCCACAAAAGTCACACTGAGTCTTTATGGGTTAACTATGGAGTCTCTGAATGTTCACATGGCTCATATCTGATGACCATGAAAAGAGGACAAACTCCATTTTACACCTATTATTTAAATGTATTGATATGATTATTAGTGGATGAGCAGGTGTTAAACAGTTTAAATCAGTAGAAGCTTGATAGAGGCTCAATAGTGGGTGTTTAGGTCTTTATGGGTTAAAGACACAGAAAATAGCATAGTCACAAACATGACCAGGCTGCTATGACCTTGGAGGAGTCACTTTTTAAAGCCCTCAGCCTTCACCCAACAGAGAATGAAATCCCACCCTCACATTTCCTTACCATCACCTGCTCATATCTGCATTAACTAAGCTAAGAAAATTACAGAAAATATCAGCGGTATGTTTTTCCTATGCAACACTTGTCACATCATTTCCAGTCTTTAATGGTCAGAAAAAAATTATTTAACCCATAAAGACCCAAACAGCCACCGACAACCAAAACCAACTACTGATCTAAACGGTTTAATACCTGTTGATCCACTAATCCTATCAATACATGTCAATAATTTGTGTAAAATACAGTTTGTCATCTTTTCATAGTCATCAGATATGACTCATTTGGACGTTCAGAGGCTCCGTAGTTACCATGGAAACGCCGTCATCTTCTACAACACCGATTCATCAGTAAAACCCATGGAGTCGGATCAGTGACAGTGGATGGACACACTGGGTTTATGTTCAGTTAATGATATATTTTACAGAAAAAAAAAATTCTTTTTCTCCAGTTTTCTCTGTTTTTGATATAACCGTCCACTTTAATCTGAGCTTTTCTGAACATCTACATGATCAGTAAATTATATATAGGAAAATACATGATGCTCAATGAAAAAACACAGAATACAGAGGATAATGTCATAATAAATTGTGACAAATCACTGAAAGAAAGTTAAATATAGAAAAAAAAAAGGTTTGGAATGGCCATAAAAAATAGCATTGGATCTTTATGGGTTAAATGGAAAAACATGTCAAGTGGTCCTGTGACAGCACCATTACTTCCCACTGGGGCATCCTACACATGACACTTTTCAAGGGCTGCCCTAATGAAATCTAAATGTAGGCGGTAGATGGAATCTCACTGAGAGCTGGACTCTGCCAGGGTTTCCGAGTCCTTTTATAATATATAATCATAAATGGACTGGATTATACAAGGTGGGTGTCAAGGTGCCACAGTCTCCTCTTCCATGCTTCAGTTTCATCAGATGTTGAACGTGGCTCCAGGTCAGAAACACAAGCTGCTTTTGAGGTCTGGCCAGCTGTTTTGGGAAACTGTTTCAGTATGGTTGTGTCTGGGTAAACAAAGGCTTTTGTCATGTTGAAACAAGACGAAATTTTGTATCAGGCAGTTGATCTAAATTTGAAGCACACTCTTTCCATTAAAACCTGCAGCTTTCACACTGGAAGCTCTATGAAATTCAGCAGCTTTCAGTGAATTTGAAGTGAACCATAGTGCGTTTCCTCCCTTGTGGTGGTTTGTTTGGTCAAGCGTGAACACAGTAATCACACTTAGGTTTAGACCAAAACAACTGCACAAAGACCCCTTTAGAAAAGGTGGTCTTGATACAGTTTGAAATCAACTTGGTAACAGTTGGTTTGTGGTGGGAATGTGATCAAACTCCACAAGTTTGAGTTGCATAAAAACAAACTGAACTAAGGAGAAAACTCTACAAGTTTACAAGATAATCAGACTAGAACAGACACTCAAAGCAGAAAAATTAGGTGCACATTAGCAGTACAGAGTAGTCTATGAACAGGGGTATCCATGAACTTGGGGATGAAAACATTTGCTTTATGAAGCACTGACATTTTTTTTCCATTTACTGGGTTTGATTTAATAAGACTAATGTTGTTCTATAAACACAGTAAGTCTTATACAGGGTGGGTTTAGGACATGGATTGGCCACCTTTGCTATCTAAAGATCCATTTTAGGTCAGAAATTTAAAATGAAAAGCTGTCTAGTACCATAAGATACTCTTATATGTTTTACCTCAAAGTGGTGACTGTTTAAGAAGCTCTTTAGGATTAGTTGGTACAGAATAGGTCTAGAATAAATCCAAATTTCAGTGCATTAACAGAACTACAAAGAAACCACAGAACTACACTTAAAAAAAACAGTGAATAAGGTCATTATTGTGTTGTGCAGCAAAAACTGACTGGTATGTGAAGGCTTTACTTGCAATGGAGTAAACAGACGAATACCTTCAGTGTTATAAAATAAAAATTAGTCTACTTTTACTATTACTACTATTTTTTGATTCATTTGGAGTATAGTTGACGTGTTTTACAACTGCGCATTATAAGAATTACTTTATTGTTGTGTCAATAATAGCAAAATGTGCAAAAATAAATAAATAAGTGTTGAGCCACTTGAAAAGGACCGAAGAGCCAAATGTGGCCTGGGAGCCACAGGTTGCCCGCCCCTGGTTTACGACCTGCATGCTTCAAGATGCCATAAGGTACTGGACAGGGAAAAGAATGTGTTTAAGTCCTGCCTCCATATATGTGCAGCGTATTAATACATAGACCCAGATGTCCCTGCAGTCTGTGGCTCTGTTCTTAGTCATTATTAAAATGTTTTCTATCCCATCAGCAGCAAGTCAGTTCATTTTGGCAGCAGGATCGCAGATCTGTCAACAGATGAACTGTGGAGGAGCGTGGACTGTCACAAAGCATTCAGCCGTTTACATTCACTGTCCACAGCTGCATTCGACTCCAGGAAGATCAGCAGCAGCATCAGGAACACTGGGACTAATTCCATACTGGAGCATCCAATCAGACCCTGATCCAGCTCAGTAAATGCATGTGCTTTTTCAACCCTTTTATTACTGCTATTGAATGCTGATGAATTTTCCATATACTGCATTTGTTGTATTTTTTTGGCTTTAGAGCAGGTAGTCACCTGTTCCAAAAGGTGATAAATAGGAGGAAGCAGTAATGAGGCCTGTCATGGGATAGACTGAGCATCTGTCCTCTCTCTCACCCTAGATTTATATACATCATGCCTCCATTTTGTGTCTTCCCTCCCTCATAGATGGTGTTTTTCGTCTCTGTACTATCCTGATTTGTGGTTCTGGCCTTCAACCTGCCCAGTGTTCGACTGTGTTGGCCAGTTTCTGTGTTTTTTTGCTGCTCTTCTTCTATGCTTTTCTTTTCAGAGGGCTGCCTGCCTGCAGCCTGGTTGTGTCAGAGGTTTTCAGAAGTTCTTCTTCCCTCACCAGAGGTGTTGTTAGGTTTCCTCTCTGTAGAGTCTTTCCAAATACCTCGGCATACACACTGACAATAAACTGGACTGGGCAAAAAACACATCTTCACTTTACAAGAAGAGCCAGAGCCGTCTGTACTGTCTGAGAGGGCTGAGATCATTCAACACCTGCTGGACAATACTCAGGATCTTCTATGACTCTGTGGTGGCCAGTGCCATCCTCTATGCTATTGCATGCTGGGACAGCAGGCTGACGGTTGCCACCCAACAAGCCGATCCACAAGGCCAGTAACATTGTGGGGATGGAGTTGGACTCTCAATGTTGTCCAAGATCAGGACGATACCGGACACTTCCACTCACCCACTCCATGACGTGCAGGTCAGTCACAGGAGGACGTTCAGTGTAGGACTGACTCCACCCAAATACACCCCTGAACCACAGGAAATCAGCCCTGTCTGGGGCCACCAAACTGTTTAATTCCTCAATATAACCACATAATTTTAATAATATTTTTGCACACTTATTTATGTATATTTATTTAATAATATTGATAATATATTGTTGGTACTGTGGTTCTTAACCTGGGGTTTCAAACATACGGACCGTGGCCTAAAACTGGCCACCACAGGGTCCAATCCGGCCCATGGGATAAAATTATAAAACATAAAAATTACACTGAAGATACTGACAATCAATGTCAGACTCATTTTAGTCAGACTTTAGCCCAGGGTTAGGGTCAGTCTGTATGAACCCACTCAAAACATACTTTGTCCAGATTTAAAAATATTAAGCTTCTTAACATTGTTGGACTTACTCGTGCACATGTGTGCACATGCATCAGAACCTGGGGGGACATGATGGGCATGTGGATATGCAACAGACTGTCCCTATTTCAGTCAATTGTCTGAAGGCATCCCACAGATGCTTGACTGGACTGAGGTCCAGCTGTCCTTTACCAGTTTTCATGGGTACTAACAACTACAGGCCTGAAACACTCAGCAGCACCTACAGTTTTGGACACGCTGTCATGCAGTCATCACCATCACAATTTGGCCCTTTTCAGAGTCACTCAGATCCCTACGACGCACATTTTGCTTCTTTCGACACATCAATTTGACGACTAAATGTTCACTTACTGTCAAATATATCCAACCCACTGACTGAAAAGCGAGGCCTGATTGTCTGCAGAGTGTTTCTCACCTTTGAATATACTCACACACCCTAAAACACACACATTTTCCTCTAACTGACATCAAATGATTTACTCTTTAAGTCATAAAATCACACAGCCTGTAAAAGTCAGTGTTTCCAACTTGGACACTTTGGGCCGGATCTACTAAGGGTTTGTGTGTATAAAAACATGTGCAAACTCACTGCACACACAGAAAATGTACAAACTAATTTACTAACTGTGCACACTACGGGTTGCATCTTTAAAAGGTGCAAAATAGTGCGTCTGCATCCAGTTAGTACTTTTGCAACAATGAATATGTAATATAAGGCGTTTACGCAATTATGCGTGTGCTGGGAGGAGAAAATGTAAATATATATGAATTTAGCACACGCAAAGTGATTTATCAAACCCCAAAGCAATGACCAAACTCCTCACATCATTACATTTCCGTGCGTCTGAATCATTCCAGCACACTGTTGCCATTAGTGCTGAAGTACCCCAGAGCAGTTTTTCCAGCGTACTGTCTCCATGGCGACAGCCAGTAGCACACGCAAAATCCTCATTTTAATTGGGTGTTCTCCAAGACTTTGCATCTGTTGAAATGTGCACAAACAGTCTTAGTAAATCACCTGCAAACCGTGGTTCAACCCCACACGCAAAATTCTAGATTGTGCACGCAAATTAGTACACACAAATTGGGATCTTAGTAGATCAGGACCTTTTGTTGGCAAGTTTAGGCCAAATACCAATTCACCCCTTGGCCCTCCCCCTTACCCCTACCCCTCCATTTTGCACGTACATGTGAAGGGATAGTGTTGTCCTGATTCTTGATTAGACAGAGGGGAGGGGCTAAGGGTGAGGGCTGTATAGCCCTCGAAACGGAGATTTTCCAGGATCACACTATGAACAGAGGGGTAGGAGAAGTCTCCCATAATTCTGTTCGAATCATTGGCAAGATGGAGGTAAACACAGCAAAAAATTGCAGCAGTGTGATGAAAGTAACACACAAATGTACAGATTTTCTTCGTAAACAGCTTAGTCATTTGATCAGCTGTTTAATGCCATTTCAATGTGTAATAGATGACATTTCTGTGGTTAACAGTTGATAGCTGCAAAAAGACGACCAAAGCCCATGGGACAGAGCTGACAGCATGATGAATACTTTCAGAAACAAAGTTGCCGCATCTGTTTATTGCAGTATCGATGACTACTGATGATGTAACAGGTCACGAAGGGTTATTTCATAGGAGAATGTGTCAACCCCTACCCCTCGCAGCTCCGTTTCAAGGGGTAGTGCCAAGTGCAAGGGCCAAGGGGTAGGGGTAAGGGGGAGGGCTAAGGGGCAAATTGAAATTGGGCCTTAGTGATTTTTCAGACCCCTCTAGAGACTTTATCAAAAAGCCACAAGTGGATCTATTAATTTTTTCTGGTGTTATTGGAGACTGATGTGAAAGAACATATCATTCTTTGTCTAAAACAAATCAGTGCACTGAATATAAATCAGTCCCACTGACATTGACAGTTTTCTCTGTTGCCTCTCTTTGGTCCATTTAGATTGTTCATGTAGGCTGAAAATAAAAAATGTTATGGTTAAAAATGATGTTTTACTGTGATTTGTTGTAGTCTTCTGAGTGTTAAGAACCAAGCCAAACAGAAGAAAATGAAGCCAAAATTAAACACAAAAACAAATAAATAAATAAGTAACAAGCGTTTAAAAATAAGAATAATTATAATAATAGTATAAGAGTATAGTTCATTTGTAGTTCTAAACATATTTAGGCTGCTTTTATACTCATTTTTTGTCTTTCCCCCAGTGTTATTCCTCTCTCCTATATTGTTGATTACAATTACATGCACATTCACAATTATGCAAATTAGGTGATGATGTCATTTAACAACATGTAGCGGCTTTTAGGGCAGACAATAGATATTTTCCGTACTAAGGAAATGGAAGCACTGATTTTTCCTCATGGTTAACACGAGAGCCACACATTGGGGCAGTCGACCCTACCAGCCACACTGCTGTGAATAAACCTACCCTTGTGCATCATAATGCAAACAGCTGATGCCTTTGAGCCATTACATGCACTACTTCAGTGCTGTATCTGTATGTACAGATGGCACAGATCCCTGCCAAATAAATCAAAGGCTTCCAGGGACTTCAGGGAGGTTCAGTCTGCACACTTTCCTCAAATCATGTCATCAAACACAAGTGACACAACATGTCAACCTGCTCAGAGCAGCACTGACCTTTGCGTTGTGTCCCTGCAGTGAAAAGGAGTGCATGACAAGAAAAAATCCAAACCAAGTCTGTGTTTTTAATCAAACTGAGGACAGAAATCTAGCCTGATGTGCCCTCTATATACTAGTCTAAAATAATCTGGCTGAGCTGCACCAGCAAAGCTTAATTAATCTATGAAAAGGTGGTCTAATTAAGGACAGAAAAAAGAGATTTAGAGGAAATAAATCTGGACATTAAATTGTGCTGAACCCTGTTAAGGGTAATCTCAGCTTAGCATGGTTCTAGTTGAAAGTTGATACAAAAAAACGCACACATTTAAAGTGCAATATGTTGAATATATTTGATATATTTTTTATTAGCATATACAGCTGTTTATGCCTTATCAAGGTGGTGAATGATGAGGTCAGACAGCTCTGACGGGTGGATGCAGGTTTGCTGTCACTGGGACGTTACGACTCAGGATGACAAGGTGAAAAACCATGTGACTGCAACCATTAGACCTCAGACATCACAGTGGAATCTGTCTATACCTCCAAGGTGATGTGCTTTCAGTTGTATATTATTTCAACTTAAAAAAAGAAAACTCTGAGTTTGATCAAGCCTAATCCTAAAAGTCCGACTGAAAAATCCATTACTGAATAATACAACCTCCAATTGTTCCCACAGAGTCACAACAGTTCATTCAAATGTTTCACGTCTCTGCTGCGTCTTTATGTAATTGTTTGCAGGTCTGTGTACATGCAGCTACTTCATTAACATGATGACAGACTAATGAGAAATGGCTCATCAGTGGTGCATGTCCTCTGTCACTGCAGAGGATTAGTTTATCATTACAGTCTTGTGATCATTCAATGAGCAGCCACATATATGCAGATGCAATGGGTCTAATTCAAGAACATTAACCATCTGTGTGGCCCAGTCACAGGCAGGCAGCCCTGCCTCTGAGGGTCTTCAACTTTTGGAAACTACACTGCATGCTCAGAGATCCAGATGTATATGAACCCCGTCCAATGGTTCCAATCTATTATTATCATTCATTTGTATTATTAGTGATAAGCTTTTTACTTGTTTTTTTTTTCTCTCTGTTTCATTTAAAACCTATGCAAAGTTTAGACACAGTCTCCTAAAACCTGAGGGTTTTCTGAAACAGTCTTAAAACATGTAGATGTCTCACCTGGTCTTAAAGACTTGTCTAAAAACATGCAAATATTGCATCCATTCGGAAAGGATGTATATTGTTAACCTCATAGCATAACTGCCCAAGTCATATTTTTGGCCAAATTGTGATATCTGCATAACTTTACTCTCCTAACACTCTCCTCCTTAGGTACTTTGATGATATGTAAATGTGGGCCTCAGTCTAACAGGTATAAACATGCAGACATTGTACTTTATATACGGCACAAAGTCTTAGAGGAGAAACATTCTTTCCATGCTGAGTGGGCTTCCTCCAGGTGATTTGGTGTCTCCCACACCATTAAAAACAGGTACATGCAGGTTAATTCTCCTGTCTGCACCCCTCGCCTCAGTACTGATGAAGATCTGGAGTTGACCCCAGAGCACCTTCAATGGCAGCTCCCAATGACTATGTGCTAATGCTAATGCTAGGTACTGTGTAGTGTGTGTGTGTGTGTGTGTGTGTGTGTGTGTGTGTATTATGGGTAAAACACAGACAGTATTTCCCTACAGGGATAACAAAGTAAGCTAACCTTTAACCTTTAAAACATGTACATATGCAAGTGTTCCAACAGGCAACGTACATGAACCATGTACTAGGTTTAAAAAATCAGAACATGCAAACATTGACAGTGTTTCCCATTAATGATAAAGACGCCAGTAGTCACAGTCTAATACTGAACCAAAAATACTGTGGTGAGTCCTCTATGTTACCACTAGTCACTTTTCTATTGGACATCTGCGCAAAATTTTACTGATATTTACTAAATGTCGAAAAAACAGAAGTGCATAATGTCGTTTTTTTCATTAAATCATAAATGCAATGATTTGTTTATTTATTATTGAGAGATGACATGAGAAGTCATTCCATAAACATGGTGACAAACGTACATATCGTGTTGATTTACAGATATATTCATTATTATTATATATTACCCTTCTATCCTGTACTAAATTTAAAAATGATTGGGTTGTGTCCACACATACCGTGCCATGTTTCTTTTAAAACTCTTCTTTGTTTGCTGTGACGTCTGTCAACATCCAGGTTTTTCTTTTTATTCACATGACTCTAGTTGTGGAAAAAGGTCTTTCCATTGCAGTTTTGTATGATATACCAATTGCGCTAGGCCAGGAAAGCCACCTCTTGTCAGCGCAAAAACTTTTAATCGAAAAACAAGTTTTGGAGAAATTGCTATTTTTTTTCCATTTTTCCATTCCACAAGTTATAGTCGCGCAATTTGAGGGTTACTGGAAAAGTGACTAATGATATAAATTAGAAACAAATTTTGACACACTGTTAAGTTACAATTCTAAACAATAAAAATGAAACTAACTAAAGTTGGGCCCAAAACAAACAACCAAACCAAACTCTGAAACCACAAAAGCAGAACCAAACCCATATTCAGGAGCCTTTGAAACCATGGGAGCAGAACCAGGCCTTGAACCACTAGAGAAACACACGACTTACAGCTACAATAGAGAAATCAACCAACTCAATATGAAGGAAAAAGACAAAAAGACATGAAAGAAGCTGATCCCTTTATTTCCTGTGCTTTTTCCCATGTCTGTTTTAGCTGTCTCTCTGGGAAGGCGTGGCACACACCTGTTCTCCATCTCAGTCATTCACGGTATATAAACCCGGTGTTCCAGGCCATCCTATGCGTTCCATGGTACAGTTCTCCTGGATCGACTCCCTTCCATTCCCAGTGAATGAAGTTCTCCTTGTGAGTATTATTTAATCGGCTTAGCCAGTAACCACCTGTGTTTTCTCTGCCTTCTCTACTGGAGATGCTCCTGTCGCAGCTCCTCCTGGATTCCTCCAGCTCATCCATCCATCCCGTTCAGTCCTCAGCTCAGCCCCACCCCCCCCGGTCTCCCTGGATCCACTGTCTCCAACCTGTACAGGCTCCGACCTCCACCATTTCCAGCTGTGAATAAACTCTGTAAAATCTGCACCCACTGCTGCTTCCTTCTGATTCTACATTCCTTCAGTATCTGACATTTAGTTTGACAAGAAATTGAGCAGCTCTGCGACAGCAGCAAACACAGTAGTTTTTAATAAGTGTGTGTTAATAATCTTTGTTATTTCATCTTTAAAGGGGTGAAAAAGGGCAGATAATTTGACAGAATAATATGACAACATTAACAAACAGAGACCCTCTGCCGCTGTCTGTTACTATGCCTGTGTAAAATGATCAATATCTCAATAAAGAAATGTGGTTCACCACAAGGTTCCTCAGCTAAATTTCTTAATAAATGGCAATCATTTTTGAATTACTTCCAGTCTTTACGAACACTGCCTTCAGATTGATCTCTCACACCACCACCCTACTCTCTATTTTGTGTTTGTACAGGTGTTGTTTTTTGTCTTAATTTATTCTGTCTACCAATTATTTTTGCGTTTGATACATATATGTAATACCTAATATTTTAAAGTAGGCACATGTATCTACAAGCAACTGTATGTCTACTTTTTTTTTATTCTCTCTTTTCTATTTCTGTTGGCTCAGTTATTATTTTTGTATATCACAGATTTGTTTCTGTTTGTACTTAATTGATTTTCTACTGAACAGAGACTCTGTTATAATGTTCTTTTTCCTGCTCTTGACCCCTCTCGAAAGGCCTTAGGGTTGGTTTGGGCGTGAGAGGAAAATTATACAAAAGGCAATGTATAATGTATGCACTGTAAATCCACTTCTTTGTATGTACTGTTACATTGCTCAAAAAAAGAAAAAAAAAAAAAAGAAAGAAATGTGGTACGGTTTTGGTTAATTTTGTACAAAAAAGCCAAACAAACAAACAAACATGCACTGATCTTTCATCTAATCCCTTCAGCAAATTTAAATTTTATTTAAAAAGTAATAAGTAAAGGTTAAAAGCTCATACATAAATGTTGCATGTGTTTTAACAGACATGCATACATTTTTTAATGGGGTTAAAGTAGTTCATAAAGCATTGTCCACACGACATTTAAAATCCTTCTACTAGAAACCACCTTTTCAGTAACAGTTTGTACCTTCTTTTGCCATAAAAAAAACTACTATTGCGTTATACTGAAGACACACAGTGCAAAAGTAACACTGTAAAAGGTGTGGACAGCTACTTTTACGCCTGACCTTATATTACTGCAGAATTCTAGGAGGAGCGTATTTAAATGGAAAACACAAAGTGACCCACAAAGTTTCATGGAAGGCATGTAAAGAAAGGCATTTTCAGAACATAACAATTGTCTAGTGTATGTTATTCTGCACCTTCTGATGAAAGCTGGAGGATGATTTGGAATCTATAGCTAATAATTGTTGTTGTTGATGGAGACACACGATCAGGAGATTCATCATGCACCTGAAAATATCAGGTCTGTTCTCAGTCTTGGTTCAAGGGATCTTGACCACCACACCAGCCATTACTGAAGTTAGTATCCAGATGCACAAGTGGCCACTCCCACCTCACCTTTTTTGGATTGTGATTCAGCCCTTGGTTCCGTGTTCCTCTGATTGAAACAGATTTATTTCCTCCTGAGCTTCCACAGAGGTAATGCTGTTGATTGGACATCTCATTTTTCCCATTTTGTTGATGCACCATGAATGCAACATCATTTACATATACATATAGCTAGGGCTGGGCGTGATACGGAAAAAAAATCATATCACGATAATTTTTTTCATATCAGACGATATCGATATGTATCGCGATATAAATCAAACCACTATTTTTGTCCAGCTTAAATTTTCTCATAAGTTAGTTGTGAAGACACCAGAAGGTTATTTTTGATTTAAATATGATTTATTTTCTGTCAGAGGTTGAACATGACAGATTTGCTGAAGAAAATTATACAGCTGTTTCAGATAAATAAAACAGGTCCATATATTTAAAACTAAACTAAAAGTCTGATCAGCAGGCGAAAGCTTTCAAGTTTTAAAAAGACAACACAAACAAACAGACCATCTTCACCAAACAATACTGGGGGTATATACGTGGGGGTGCATTCCGTGACTGCCATAACTACCGTAACTGGTGTAAACCGAAAATGAATCTTAACCTGCTTTGACCGTCCGACTTACAGCTTCTATGCCGCATCCTACTTTTCAGTATCCCGGTTGCATCAAATTTTCTCCTGAGGGAACACTCATTACTTCCCACTGCAGCCCAGACATTAGCGTGTGTGCTGTGGCTGCTCTTACACCTGGGCTGTGGACGTCAACCTAACTTGACGTGACTGTAGCGTGATTGGTTTGGTCCAGCGATACTTAATGATGATTGGCTGTTCTTATGTCTGTCAAAACATGGACGAATGAATTCTATTGAAATTGCATGTCTCATATTTTTATCAAGGAAAAGTTATTTTGCAATATATACTGTTATTGTTTTATCGCCCAGCCCTACATACAGCTAGTGTTGGGAAGAGAAACAGAAAATGTTGTACAAACTGGATCACCTCTGGTTTACAACAGCCAGGAATCCATCACTGTTTTAATTATGTAACCCACTTACACTGTGTACCCTGTACACCCTGACCCACATCCCTCTGACATTGTAATTACATTCTTACATGCCTTACGGGTCTTCTTTGTGGATGGAATTACGGTTATCACAGCTCATAATATCACTTATCATCTGGTCATTCATCTGTTTTCTCACTGAACTCAGTGTCATCCTCACCTCAGTCTTTGTGTAAATGAAGTCATCTGAAAGTCATGAAATCCTGTCAGATTGACACTGTTTGTTAAGCTCCAGGATCGGGGGCTGTTTGAACAGGGAAGGATTTATTAAAGGTCGGCAGAGGGGCGATAACTGAGTGGGACTGTTGTAAAAAACACACACTGAAGATTCAGTCTGGCTCCTCAGTGGCTCTGATGATCCATGAAGCCGACTTGGAAAAAAGCAGCATGTTTAAAGGAGACTGATGACCTGAGGATGATGGTTGGAAATTTATACAAAACCTATGTTTTGGTTTGAAATTTAAAGGTTCATTATGTTACATTTACACTTGTTTATTTGAGGTGTTTGTTAGCCTGTCCATTTCGACCAAACAGTAGCTGGTGTTGTAACGCTGCACTGGAGCAGAAGAGGCACACCAAAGAAATCAGTGTACATGTTATCATGGATGTAGGCAACTGTATGAAAGCCAATTTCTGCCAAAACCAAAAAAAAAAAATATTGCAAGTCAAAATGAAATTATAAAACTACACTAACAATAATGATTTATCATCTGGTTCTAATTTCAGCCTTCTTACACTTGTAGCCAATACACTTACTGTGTCAAACTGAATGCACAATCTGATTGTGCATTGGTCTTTAGGAAATCTATAGTAACTATTAAAGTGGCTAAATTTGGAAATTTTTGGAAAAAAAATTAATAACTTTTGAATGCTTCAAATACACATATTTTAGCAAAAATTAATTAAAATAAACATTTCCCATACAAAATTACCATTGTCAATTGTAAAATAAAACTAGTATTATGGTCCAAAAATACCATTGTCATATATCCTGGTGTTCAGCAGCTCTTTGGCTATCCGCCTGTCACTCCAGATTACAAGTGCAACCTAATGTGTTGGAACAGCAGCGGTGTGAGCAGGGCATGACCGTTTACCTGTCTCTGACACTTGGTTGGCTATCCCTCCTATCATTCACCCCAGGGAGGCTTTAGATTGGCCAAGTTAGGTGTCAATCAAAAGCTAACAAGTTCCTCGATCAATCTATACCAATATACCAGCAAAAAAGTAAATTATGGACGGTATCTTCATGAAAAATGGAAAGAATCACCAACATAGATCTCAGGTTGGACAAATATTCCTGCAGTTTTTGTGCCTTTGTGGATCTTATGTGTGTTTTGGACCTAAATACTATACTGGATTTTGTTTGCCGGAGTGTTACGAGGAAACCGACACAACATTTCTCTGGATCGATAGATGATTGATCAGATGACAGCCTTCAAAAGTAAGAGAAGACAAATTTGTCCTGCCAATGTTACCAAATCCTAAGTAAGGTAAGTTGCTATTGGCTCTCTTAAAAGTCGCTAATTGCCACCAGCAAATCACTAAGCGGGGGCGGGTTGTCCGGCTTCGTCAGCCAGTGACAAAGTCGCTAAAAGTTGGCAACAGTGCCTATTTCAGACCTTAACCAGCCGGCAACATGAAAATCTGTTTTCTGATTGGCTGAGAAATTCTATTTTCTGATTTGCTAACTCCAGACAGCTGTATGAGCACACACTACGCTGCCACTGACTCGTTCATAGTAACGCAGCGAAGTTAATAACTTATCAGCGTGAGAAATGGCATGTGTGGTGTGTGAGCGTGTGAAGTTGTTGAAATGCGTGTCTCACACTCACTGTGAGACTTGAGAGCTCTGCTTGGAGCTATAAGGTGGAAATGTTTACTGCTATGCTAAGGTGCCACCTAATAGACCATAGACCCCTATATTAAAATGACTAATTGTACAGCAGAAATAAACACATTTGCATCATGGTACAAAAACGGTTGTGGTCTTTATAGTTCATGTCACCCTCCTGACAACTACGTGTAATTTTTCTACAGCTCACACATTTTCATTACATTAAGACCAAAAAGGTGTGTATAATTATAACTGTCTAGTTTTTCTCTGTCAGCTGCTATGTTGGATATGTAGAGTTCTTATTTATTGAATAAATCATATTTTTCTCCCTTACAGGGACTTAATGGTGTTTATTATGACACTGTTAGTGGATGTGGGCAATGTTTTCACTGCGTTCCAGTTCCATCCTTAACTGTTCTCTAACTCTATCCACTTGTTTCAATAAAACCAATGAGGCAACGTCCATGTTACACATTTCGAGGCTTCACAACTGCAGTTCACAAACCAGTGGGTGGCATCCTTGCTCAGAGCATCGTTAAGGACACCTCTCACCCTGGATGCCCTTTGACGGTAGAGAACAATTAGAACGAGGACAAATAAATTCAGGAACAGTGTCTATCCCACAGCAAGAACAAATGCAATACAGGGATTATGAAAATGTTAAGGTATGTGATTGTGTCTGCATTTTTGTCGTTTTCAAAAAAATTATTTTAACTGTTTTATCAATTTTTTTAAAAGTGTTTTTTTTTTTACATGATCCTTTATAGATTTTTACCAAATGTTAAAATTTCCTTTTACATGTTGTAATGATAATAAAGAATATTCTATTCCATTTTATGATTGGAGTACACTTACAGTTACCAACCCTAAAATCAACACATAACTTGATTAGTTTTATAAGTGCACATTCTTCACTTTGACATTTAAAATACATCACTAATTCCCACAAACCCCTTATTTAAAATCAAATCTCTATAAACTGCACATGGTGTGGTCTACCTCTACTGACAATGGAGTTAAAATGAGCATCATATTACATGTCAGACTGAGTTGTAAATTTGTATTACTGTATTTTTGTTCTTTTCACACATTATGAATGTGAAAACAGAGAAACTACAAACTGGTACAAACCTGTCCTACTGCTTTGTTAATTTAAAAAAGCAACAAAAGTGTCCTTCAGCGACTCTTTGAGACTTCTGTTCTACTCTGTGAACTCTGTACTCTTAAAATTTGATTTTCATTGTTGCTTCCTGTTTTTCCCTCCAACTCGGTGCAGTGAAAAAATGAAAAGGTTGAGGAAAAATGGGAACTCCATTCTTTTAAAACCCAAAACATCACAATGCATTTTGACTCCTGGGTTCAGGACACTTGCAGTAGCAGTAGTGTATGAATCCAGCCTTATCATTTCTTGCCTTAAACAAAGGAAGCAAACCCATTTTGTGCTCAGCACTGTTTGAAATTCTGTCATGCACATCTTGCAAAACAATTTTTGACATTTGACACTTTGCAATCATGGAGAAAAGACTCCTATTCAAAATCCAAAACATACCTATGATTGGCAATGTGCCCTGGAAAGGAGGCATGTAGAAGCAGTGGTGAATGGGAAACACAGAATAATGTTTATACTGACATCCACCTCAGAACGACACTGATGTGGAGCAGACGCCGTTAGGACTCCATCCCTTATACCGTCCCCTATAGCAGTGGTTCCTAACCTTTTTTCCTAGGACCCCCCCCACCCCCACTGAGTGTATAAGTATTTTTTCTTTAACATGCACATATATATTTTTCAAAACTTGTAACTTCAATGCAGACAAAGCCTCACACCCCCTCTGGGATCTCTGGCACCCGCTTGCACCCCAGGTTAAGAACCACTGCCCTATAGTATTGTATTTTGTTAGAATTTCTGTTTTGGCAAGTTTACAGTAACATATTGATTACTGCACTGTAACTCTACTTCCTTTTGTTTTTGTCATAACAGTGGTCCCGACTGAGAGTAGAAGTACTACTACTGCTGTACTACACTATACTACACTATACTACACTATACTATACTATACTAATACTAATAGTAATACTATACTATACAGGAACAAACTTCCACAAAAGCTTGCGTGACAAACTTACAAAGTTGGCACTTTACCACAAATAGCAGTTTTGTGTGTACAGTACAACAGTGTGCTGATGCTTTTGAACAGTGGATGTTCTGTGATATGTAGTTGAATATACATATAGCTGGTTATATGTGGTTTTAGACTAACACGATAAAAACTGTGTACATCATCAGACATAACAGCATGTATCAATACAATACCATTTCATAAATGACTTCATATTTTAGTAAATGAGTAAAATAATTATATTTCAAATTAAAGTAAAGAAAATGACCTCAAACTTATTCAACACTGGTTGTGATTTTTAGTTATCTATGGTGTGAACATGACAAGCAAGCTGCTGACGAATGATGAAGATATAATAGAAGGCTTATAAAATGCATAAAAGTTATAAATCCTACATGCCAAAAAGTCCAGATGAAATGAGATAGGTGTGAAAGCATCTTAAATGACTAAAATATGACAAAATTCAAGACTAAATTGCAATGTTAGTGAACCAGATTGTAATTGTGACTGAGTTTCTTGGTGTGTGCTGGTTTACTGTTTCAGTATTTGACTTGCAGCCTGATCTGCCACCAGACGTGGGGGGAAAAACATAGTAGCCAGATTTTGGAGGCTTTTTCTTAAAAATGAGTGTTGTAAAGAAGAAACATTTCAAGAAATACATTTGAAGTTAAAGGAAATACAAACATTTTAGACAATTTTGCTTTGGAATTGACTTTAAGTTTCTATTGAAAATTGAACCTTGATGAGCTGGTATCTCCTGGTGTGAATAGAGGTAGTGCGGCTTCAGACATTATTTTACAAAGTGAAGGCCCTGTTTCACCCTGAACAGCAGCTCTTGGTGAGACTTCAGGTTAGGTTCATCAGTTCGACCACTGTTCACACTAAACACAATCTGTCAACTTCCCTACAATCAGCAGTACATTTTCCTCCTGCCTTTCTATCCTGTAAATCAATAGTCTTTGTGCAGACGCTGGTGAGTGCTCTCCTCTCCCCCCTCCCACTGTGGGTCTGCTGACTTCCCATCATACCTCATTCCTCATCCAGGTAAATTCTACATCTCAGAAGAGACCCTCTGTGTCTGCAGAACAGTCTGTTCCAACAGTTCATCATGCATCAGAGTCCATGTAGCGCCTTACTGGACCACGGAATCACAATCATAGCCCACATGTCCAGGTGAGCAGAACAAATGAGCAAAATACAACATTTACATGTCACATTTTGGTTTAATCCACAACACATAAACCATTTACTGCCATAGAAGAGAAAAGAAACAAGCTGAAGCTGAAATTTTGACTCTTTTCACAGAAAAACTACTTTTTGTTTTTACAACTATAACCACTGCAACAGTTATCAATTATCAGAATAGTTGTTAACTGATTTACTAGTCAATGACAAATCAATTACTTGTTGCAGCTCTATTCAGGCCAAGTCTTCAAACAATGCCTTCATGAAATATTACTAGAGATTAACTGTAATCTTGACCAAATTTCATATAGTTTCATATGACAATTTTGATGCTAACTTTGTCATAAGTTATAACACACAGAATGCAAGAATAAAGTCCCTTTAACTAACCAGCTGAAGTAAAATTAATGCTGGAATACATGATTAATGATTCAATTGGGATAAATGGATAATAATTTCTTGTAACTGATCAATTTAGGTCACAAATCATTTCTTATCCTGACTTATGATTTTTCCAAGAGCCTTGTGTCTCATAATGTCATCTGTATGTATTTAAGCAATTCTTGTTCTCCTTCTTGTATAAAGTATAATTAGCATTAGTACAGTAACACTGACAGATGGTGTAAACACACACTAACTCCTGAGATACAAACTGAGAAACACAAACATGGTTAATCTGTCATAGAGCACTGACACACACATCAAATCCCAACAGAAACACACATAAACACACAAAATGAGGCTATAATGCCTTCCATTTGGAAACACCTGCATATGTAGTGTATGGATTCTAACAGGATCAGACCAAGTCAAACTGTGAAGAAAATGTGGGGATAAGATTCAAATCACAGGCCAGATGGAACTTCATTCATGTGTTCTGTTGAGTTCATTTTAATAGTCTGACAGTAAACGACCAGGTTGTGTTCCACAGTCGAAAACTTCATTCAGAACATGCAGAGAATAAAAATTCACACTTGGAACATGATCATACACAGAGTATGTGTGAATAAAATAAAGAAATAAATAAACAGAAAGGTAAACAAATGGTGCCAGGCACAACACCCCCCCGCCCACACACACACACACACACACACACGTACTGTAGCTTATTTTGGCATCGAACCAGCTGATGTCATCATGTCTGTGCATGTGCTGATGTCAGCATATCAACTGCCTCTATAAATGTGCTGTTTGAAGTCAGTTGAAACAAAATTAATGTTTTTATAGACATATGAAATTTCACCCATTATAAGTAACCTGGAGAAAAAAAAAGATTAAAAAAAATAATTAAATTTTTTTACTTTGACCTACTTTTCTCAAAATGTAATCAGATCTATTCTGGGTCACTGGCAATCTATAAACCCAATTTGGTATGAATTCAACCAATAGTCTTGCTGCTAGAGTGTTAACAAACAAACAAACCAAACCAAAACGTACCCCTTGCCTCCCCTTTAGGGGGCAGGGTGAAAAAAAGGCTACGTTTACACATTCATTTATCTTCCACTGAACTGGACAGAACAGATAAAGGACGGATAAAATATGAAGTATGAAGATGTGGAAACACCTTATAAAAGCCTAATTCTACATCAAGTACATACATGAAGATCCTGTTAAACAGATGCAGTGGGCACTAATTAGCGAAGATGCTAACATTCGCGAGCACCAAACTTCTATATTTTGTCATTTAATACTTGTAACTTCACTTATCAGCTCCATTCTCTTCCTCTATACTGGATCATCATGTGAAGTGGTGGAATATTTCCTTCGAAAACTGTAATGTTTGTCCGAGAATCTCTGTTTTCACATTTCCCTCTATTTACACGCAAACACAAAAACTGAGATTTGCTGAAATCTCCATTTTAACCGGAGTTTTTAGAAACCATCGTTTCTGGTGGTCATGGCCATTGTTGTCATGTAAAAGATAAGACACAAATGCAGAGAAAAATCTCTGTTTTGCCACATACACGGTCATGTGTAAACGTAGCCAAAGGCCCAGGTCACTATCTGAGAAACTGAAATCACCTAGGAAAGGATGGTTTTATGTTTAATGGCATGGTTTTACGTGACACATTTAAATATGTGTGTATTTGTGAACACCTGAATCTCATTGTCACTAATGACATCCTGTTTATTTAACTTCTGTACCACTGGGTCTTTGGTTTTTTGATGTTCTTACAGCTGAGATTCATGTTTTTAGGTCTAACTCATCCAACGACACTAATCCCATCTCTACAGTCTCAGGAATTTCAATCTTGACAACAAATGTACCATTAACAGGATTGATGATGAATAAACTGATGTAATAAGTAATGTAATGGATCAGAAAAGCAGCACAGCTTCTTTAAATGTGCTCTGTGTTCATCAGTCAGCCTTGAAAGCTTCCCACGCTACAGCTGACTGAGCGGCTGCATCACATGACGACCATCAGCACCAAGCCAGTGGGGTTCATGGTCTCTTACATCACAGACAGAACAGAGCTGATTCAAGTCAGCGTTTGTTCCACACACAAATCAATAAGTTCACCATCATTGAATGAAATCAAAGAGCCGCTCACTGACATCTCTCTGATTGTTTCATAAAAGATAGTCATGTATGTGAAAGATTGTATAACAGTACTGCAAATTAAATTTAAACAAGTAACTCTACATCTCCCTCCTACAGAAGAGGATTAGAGCCACTGGGG
>JAPQRP010057103.1:0-23397 GCA_037367295.1 Apogon hyalosoma | reverse complement strand
TCCATCCATCCATCCATCCATCCATCCATCCATCCATCCATCCATCCATCCATCCATCCATCCATCCATCCATCAACATTCGACATTCATAATCGAAAAGGTGAAGTAAATCCAGACTCCTGTCTCATTAAAAGATAGCTTCTGTTGTAAGTGTGTAATACAAGATTAAACCCTGTTGCCAAAAGTGCCAAAGAAGTGCCATGAAGTATTCTGATGATGATTGGAGTCAAAAGCACAATATGTCACTCTGAGATGTAGTGGAGTGTAAAAGTGTAAAATGTGTTTCAAAGTGTAAAATGGAAACAGTGAGACACAAACCCTGTTGACCATTCCTGCGAGAGTGCTGGGAACATGAAGCATGCTTACTGAGCAAAACCGCCTGACAGATAAGATGAGAAAACTGGCTAAACGTCCACACTACCGGTCTGACATGTGGACATCAGCAGTGTCACAGACACACAGCCGCAGTCGCTTACAACACTGTCAGTTTCTCCCTCATTTGTGCTTGAGGATAAACGTTCACCATGAAGTACAGGACGGTGGTGATGTACATGGAGATCGGCTGCTTTGTGTCCTGCCTGTGCGGGTGGATCCTGGTGTGCTCCACTCTCCCCACAGAGTACTGGACTTTCTCTGAAGTGGGCAGCATCGTCCTGACAACTGCCAACTACTACTCCAACCTGTGGAGGGACTGTGTCTCAGATACCACAGGGGTCTCCGACTGCAAGGATTACCCCTCCATGCTGGCCCTGCCTGGTAGGATTTACCCTCAGGATCTCCGTTATATGGAAGAGCTTAAACCAGGGGCGTCAAACATACGGCCCACCAAGAGGGTCCATCCGTCGGGATGAATTTGTGAAATATAAAAATTACACTGAATATATTAACAGTCGATGGTGTCAAACTCATTTTAGTTCAGGTTTCACACACAGACCAATTCAATCGCAAGAGGGTCGGATCAGTAAAATACTATCATTATAACCTATAAATACTGACAACTCCAAATTTTTGTATTTGTTTTAGTGGGAAAAAAAAGGAACATTACATAAAAATATCTACGTTTAGAAACTATCCTTTCACAAAAAATGTGAATACCTGAACAAATATGAACAACCTGAAATATCTTATGTGATGTAAGTGCAATTTTAACAATATTTTGTCTCTTAGTAAATGTTTTGTGTATTTGTAGATAAACTGTGATCTGTAAGTTGTAATGCACATGAGTAAATGAGAAGCTGAGGCAAAATATTGATGAAAACTTTCTTAAGAAATTTCAGGTTGTTCATGTTATTTACATTTTCAAAAGAATATTTTGTAAATGTAAACATTTTCATAATGTAATTTTACTTTTTTCACCCTGAAACATAGAGAAAAGTTTGGAGTGGACATTGTTCACAGATTGTCATTGTTTTACTGGTTACATTGGACTGTTTGTGATCCCTGAATTAAAGTGAGTTTGACACCCCTGGTTTAAACCTAAAGTGGGATATCATTAACTGAGAAAATCCTTACTGTCAGCTGCAGTCGATCCTCTTTAAACTTTGCTGATTTATATCTGAAAGAGCTTAGATCTAGAGATTACAGGCCAAAAAATGCTTCATGTCAGCTGCAGTGTTGTTGCTACCTTCTGTTGTCTTTCAGTGTTTTTACATGCATGCAGAGCCTTAGCCGTCTGCGCAGTCATCACCGGCTTCTTTGGCGGCGTCCTTACACTCATTGGGATGAAATGCACTAAAATAGGTGGAACAGAGGTCATCAACGCAAGAGTAACCTTTGCAGGTGCTCTGACCTACCTGGCCTCAGGTAATAAAGTGCTTTTTCTCTACAACTTCAGGTGAAGATTCAATGTGTGAAAAATGAACATGCTCAGAATCAGTGGTGGCTGGTGAAATTAGTTTTTGACGGGGTGTAGTATGTATGTTTTCAGGTGCACTATAACCGCGTATCACCACTAGAATACACAAAAGTACACGCACCACTATTTTAAAATATTAATAAAACAAAACTAACAGTATATACTTTCAGTCATTTATTCTTTATATGTAAATTTCACTGGTCTATCCTTCAAACGTGCACATTTTTCTATGGCACTGTTGTTTAAGTCAGGCGTGTCCTTGATAAGTGTCTTTTCCACTGATATTAAGGCCGATGCATTTAGACCAGTGGTAGATCAGGTAGATCACATGGCATTAATAAAAAAACCCCAGAAAATCTATGTGAAGGGCTAAAAAATGTCCATGTTACCACTCAAACCGGGATTTGAACTCGCATCAAAGCCACTAGTTACTCACTGAAGCTATCCAGCCGCATGCACAGTTATGGTAGTATTCCCTATGGACCTTTTCGCTGATTGCATTTCTTGATTTTTTTTTTGGAATGTGCAGTCTATTCTCCTAAAGGCTCTCCTGTCTCTTGTATTGGAGGGGGTCTACTGCGCATGCACCATTCATAACGAGAATCTATTATGGTAAAGGGTTTACAGGTTACTCATGGGCTTGTTTATTTAAATATTAATGTTTTTGTAAAATGATTGTAGGTGATTCCTCTTGACAAGCCGCCACTGCTCAGAATGACTTCTGTTTCTTTACCTGTTAGGATTCTGTGGTATGATCACCTACTCATGGTGGGCCAACAAAGTCATAAGTGAGTTTGTGGACCCAAATTTCAGGGCTCAGAAGTAAGTACAGTAGGATTAGGTGAAATACAAAACAGATCACAATGGTACACTACAGAAAACCAAAAACAAATGGCTAAATGTTCCTCAATACTTTTCAGATTTGAACTTGGAGCTGCAATTTTCATTGGATGGGGAGGCTCTATCCTTCTCATCAGTGGAGGATTGGTGCTGGCTTATTTCTCTGGAAAAGAGGGGCTACCATCAAGGTAAACGATCCTCTTATAAGCACATATTTTTTAACGCATAAAGACCCAGTGCTACTTTTGGGGCAGTTCCCAAATGACTTTGTCTCTCTGTTTAACCTTTCTTAAATGATTTATCTCCATTTATTATAATATTATCCTCTGTGTTTTGCATTTTTTTCAGTGAAAATCAGGAATTTCCCTATATTTGATTCCCTGATAATATAAACTCAGATTAAAGTTGAGGGTTGTGAAATCAAGAACAGAGAAAAAAAGAAGAAAAAGTGAGTTTTTCAGCAATTATATCTATAACTGAAGGTATTAAAAAAGCATATCCATCCACTGTCATTTATCAAACTCAATGGGTTTTACTGGCGACTCAATGTTGTAGAAGATGACGGTGTTTCTACGTTCACTATGGAGCCTCTGAATGTCCAAATGGGACATATGTGATGATCAGGAAAAGAAGACAAACTGTATTTTACCAGAATTTTTTCAATGTATTGATAGGTTTAGAGGTTCGGAAATTATTAAACATTTTTAGATCAGTATGGCTGGTGGCTGTTTGGGTCTTTGAGGGTTAAGAGTAAAACCATAAACTGCATTAGCAATGTTGTGTCCTATTTTAACCCTTTAGGCGCTGGATTTTTTTTTCAAAGAATATTCAATTTTGATATGAAGATTTCAAAAAGCTTTGTCTTAGATATGGTTAGAGATAAAGGCATACTGTAAATCGTTAGCCTAAGTCATAGACTACATGGACAGAAGTATTGGGACACTTTGAATTCAGGTGTTTCTTTTCTAACAGCGGTCTGGGATATAAAACAATGATAACAAATGTCGTAATATAGTTTTACATTGTGATGAATATCATATTGATTATTAATATTGATGTTTATACCTGAAATCAGCAGGACATCCTACAGCTCTACTCACGATGTGTCCCAATATTTTTGACCATGTAGTTTATAAACATCAATATTTCCTTAGTTTAATGGGAGATTTTTCTTGCTTAGTGAATGTTTAATTTTGGTAGAAAATTATTATTTACAGTCAGAGCATGAAAAAATTTGAGAAATTTAGAGGTAGAACATTTAAAATTATAGTCATGGATAAAAAACAAAAAACAAAATCAGTGTTGAGATAAATTAAGTAAAAGCCATCTCTGAGTCATTTTGGAAGCAAATATAACAATTTAAACCAAACTAACCAATGCAATACAATGATATTTATCACAATATAAAAAGAAACACCTGAATTTAACGTATCCCAATACTTTTGTCCATATAGTGTATGAATTAGGCAATTATACTGTGAGGCTAACAAAATGACAAAAATATTGGGTATTGATGGGAGTAAATGTACTCGTCTAATTTGCTTATTGTGATGTCACAGGGTGGCGGCCATATTGGATTGCGTAACTTTCAGTAAAATGTACCTTTAAACATATTTACATGAATGTTTTTTTGTGGGGTTTTTGGTCATCTTATCCTTAAAAAGAATTTACTTAACCCTCAGTTCCCCAGACGGGCCCAAAAGACCAGTCTCTTACGCCACAGCCCGGACCAGACGGACCTACATGATCCCAGCCTCCAATTCCAGAGTGACCCTCGTACCACCGCTGTTCTACGAAGGAAGAAGGAGTCGAACGACCAGGGCCACGTCGAAAACAAGTCAAAGCTACGACAGGGACGACTATGTCTGAGAAATAGACCCGATACCAAGAAAAAGATTTTAAATCATGCGAGAGTGGATTTTCTAATTCTTTGAAAGAGAGATGATCATCAGGGCTCATTATTGTCTTAAGATAACACATTATTGGTTTACAAACATTAGGGATTCCTGGACTTTTTTTTTTTTTTTAACTAAGTTTCAAAACTTTTCCATGAACTCTCAAGGACTTGTAATATTATTTCCATGACCATTCATTACATTTAAGAGCATGGACAGAAGTATATTTGAATTTTGAAAATTTAATGGGAAACTTTATCACTGTAAATGTTGTAACAATGTAAATCCAATTATGCAAGACTGCATTGTTGGTAGTTAAAGAACAACAAAAACCCATCCTCTGAAAACCCTGAGGTCTACTTGTATTTTTTTTTACCCAAAAGATGAGAAGTTTGTATCCTATCCTAACTTAATTGTGACTTTCTCAGGTCTGGATTTTATTTTTTATTTTTTACATAAATATGATGATTTCACCAGGTTTTTCAAGACCAATGGAGCCCATAAAGAAAAAAAGAAAGAAAGCATATATACTTAACCCTTTAAAACCTAAGCCTAAAATGGTCCAACTGGACTTTTTTTTTCTTATTTTGACTAACTAAAAGGTTAGAAAATATGCTGAGTGAATCCGTTTGCCCATTTTTCCAGAGCACCTTTTTTTTTTTTTTTCCAGATCTAGCAATCATTTACAATTTACTGCATGTTATAATACTGATAAAATGGCTTCTTCTCCAGCTTCTAGTATAGGCCTGAATAAAATTACTGTAATGACCCAATAAAACCAAAACAGGGCAATGTCTCAGGTTTCAGAAACCATTAGAATTTTTTCCAACTGCATGAACAGTAAAAGTGTTACAACCATGCAAACTGCATATGCACAACATGTGTCAGCAATACAGTAGATACTTTTGGTCAACAGTGGATGTTTGGGTGTTTGTGGGCTAATTTTAGAAGCAGTGTTTTGTTTGTAAAGAGAGCAGATGCCACATTAAACTATGCACCACAAGGCGATTTGACAATTTGCAGCTGCAGTTCTTGGTTCCACGTTCCTTTCATTTTGTTATTTTAATACACATGTACAAAAAAAGGCCTTTGTTAATGCAACTGTATAAAAGTAGTGTTAACTTTTTAATGCATGTCAAAATAGTATTTAAGAAATTTTAAGGCTTGAAATACATATAATATACATAAAATTTAGTTGGAAATACATTATAGAAAGGCCTTTTCTCTCTGTGAGTTCCTGAATCTCATCCTTTCTCTCTGGAAAGGCACTGATGCCCACTGATGACTTCTTGACAGATTTCTCTGCAAATCAGAATCAGAATTTCTATTATAAAAGCCAAGTGACCTGTGGTTGTGTATGTGTGTCCTGGGATTCACACAAAATCTGGAAAAAGCTGACTGCTGCAGTATGCCATGCTTATGTATTTTTGGTCAAGGAAGAGACTAACAAAAACAGCAAGTTGATAGGATCGATATTTTGGGAGATATGAGTAACTTCTGGAATACAATAGCCTTACAATCATATTGCTATGGCCAGAACGCTTTGGCGGTGACTGCTGGACAAATGCGGTACAGCATGCAGGAATAAACAACAGCATAAAAACTACCATATCTAGAACCTGTGGATACCCATGGGTCAATACGCTAGTACTTTATTAATCCCAGGTGACAAGGGTTTCTGGTACAAAGGTCAAGCAAAGCATAAACAAGTGCTGAGCATCATTGCATCGCATAGATTATAATAGCATATTAACATTAAAGTGGATTTAGCATGTGTAATAGCTTCATATATTGTGTTGACATTGAGTTGTATAACATCAGATAACACGGTAAAGTTGTGTACCAATTTTTCACCAAATCTGTGAAACCCGAGTGATAGCCTAAGTATCACGAATCTGTTGGTCTTTCCATGATTACGCACCTGAAATACTCCCCTCACGGTGAACAACTTCTAAGTGTACGTCACCACAAACATATCAAATTGAAACCTAAACGAGCTGTCACGCGTTTTTTTTTTTTCCGTTTTCGGAATTCCACGCAGCCACAGTTTGTTCCATGTTTGTTACTGCTGCGGCCATAATGTGGCTGTGTAGAAGTTCAAAAAAACCTGAGTGATGGTTTCGTACTTTGAGGTTGTAACATATTCATCAACTCGATACTTTCCCCCTTTAACGCAGACTCCATTTTGCCCTATTACTATGCAGCTACAACCTTTTGATTGATCGCATCTAGTTCTGCCTGTTTTTTTCCGGCTATCTCAAATAAAAGAACACAACAGTTAAAAGGAGGATTTCTGACTTGAAGCCTGAAAGTCAATACCTCCTGAGGCTGGTGGGGGCGGGGTCATTTCACCTGGGCTCTTGGCAGTACTCTGGTCCAAGGAGGTGTTGGGCCTTGTGTTGGAGGATCCAATATATCTGTATTTCTTCAATTTTATTGCCATCAGCGCACTTTACCGAGGTTGCTTCACTTTCAGGATACATTTTTAAAAGTTTACTGTCGCATAGTGAAGGATGCACTTTACCAATCTCACTTAAAATAGAAGTTTAGTGGGAGCTCATGTAAAACATGACTCACTCCATTGTGGCCAGGCCGACAAATTACCAATTTTACACAAATAATATGTTCGCAAAAGTCATTTTTATTGCTTGTATAAATATTTTCTTTACAAAATCACATTTCACGTTTGTTTTCTTTTTTTTTAAAACACAAAAATCATAAAATTTGAAATTCAAAACGTTACACAAACCACATACAGTACCAAAATGGAGTGGCGGTTACATTTTACTATTAAAAAAAAAAAAAAGCGACCTGTCATTTGTGACAGTATCTATTGAAAAATGAACACTGTGAAGGTCTAAGGCAAGACAAACAAAGTTGGCACGAGGCATAAGGTGTGAAAAAAACTCATCTAATTTATCAAATAATTTCTGAGTAAATCCCTTGGATAAGTATTGCTCAGCTCTGTAATATAGCTTCAGTCTGTATAAAATATAGCTATTTGGCATTTAGTGTCAATATCTGAGGAAGTGACTGAAGTCTCTGTGCAGTGCTACATAACCTGAACTGCTCTGTGGTTAAAGCTATACCAACTGATCTGGCATTTTGCACAACACTTAGTAAAAATTTGAACAACCTGCCTCCCTCCAAAGCCCATCCACTCCACCCTGCCTGAGATCTGACGCTCCCCTCCTCTCACCTGATGTGCACGGTGGAAGCGGAGGTAGACTGAGGTGGAGGAGGAGGTCCGGTCCGCTTTGGTGTGTCCGCGGACCCCTCCCTCAGTAATTAGACACATTTTTCACCTGCTGCACTACAGCAGCTCCTGTTTCATCAGTAGACCCTGTATTTAAGGGTCTGGTCTGTGCAGCGCTGGGTCAGGTGGAGCAGTGTTTTCACTGCACCTCATCACCTGGGCGGACTGGGCCGTACCGTGAGTGCGTGGACTCTGCCACTGTCCGTGGACATTTGAGGTTTCATAGTCCATACATTTATCATCCTACATAATCCTACATTGAGTGACACCAAGTACGTATACCAAGTCCCGCAGTTGTAAAAAACTGTGGAGTCAAGTACATCCGACTCCTGGACTTTTATCTCCATCCTTCTTTCACTGGACTCTGACTGCTGCAATCGGGTTTTTCTGTTCTCCTTGGTTGTTGTTTCTGTTAATAAATCCTTTTTTTTCCCCTTCAGTACTGTGAATTTGAGTACCATCCACTCACAGCCTTAGACAGCAGACTGCGGTCAGTGACAGGAGGAGCAGCGAGTGAAACGTCAGATTGAGAGGCACCGGTATCTGATGTGGGACTGGGTAATGGATGACTGACAGGAGGCTCAGCCAGGCTCGGCCAGTTATTTTATTCGGACTGAATAAAATGATTGGTCAGACTTTTATCAAAAATATATGAGAATTAAATATTTTTGAGTTTCAAAACCTGGTGGATTTCTTTTACATTTTAGTTTGACACGTCTTTTAAGAGCATTTTAAGATTACAAAATAAATGTGTAAAAATGCCACATCATACGGTATAGCTTTAACTGTGTTTATTGCTAATGTCCTCGGAGTCACTAATGCCACTGAAGGTGTACAGGCTGCTCTTGAGGGTGCTTCCTGTTCCAGCTTCGGTCAGACCTATAACACAAGACAGTGATTTTTACCTCACAGGCGTTACACATTAAAAAAATAAAGCTGACAGGGCTGCAACCAGATTAATCAATGACTAATTTAGTAGTCAACAGGTTGTTAGTGATGTTATCGTTTGTATCCAACAGCATGCAATCCCATGATAAACAATGTTTCACCGTAGCCAGTTGAAGTGGCTCAGAGTGAGACGTCTCACTTTTCCCAAATCTTTGATGCACTGGCAGCACATGCACTCTAATGATCGGAAACAGAGGGCGGCAGGGGTAGAAGCCGGTTACCCCTTGAACCCCTAACGTGTCTGTAGTGAGCATTCTGAATGTATGATTCATTCATTTATTATCTGAACCCGCTTTATCCTCACTAGGGTCACAGGAGTTGCTGGAGCCTATCCCGGCTACTTATGGGTGAAGGCAGGGACATGTCACCAGTTCATCGCAGGGCTGACATATAGAGACAAACAATCACTCTCACATTCACACCTATGGGTGGTTTAGATTAACAGATTAACCTATCAGTGCATGTCTTTGGATGGTGGGAGGAAGCCGGAGTACCCGGAGAGAACCCACGTAGACACGGGGAGAACATGCAAACGCCACACAGAAAGGTCCCACCCCATCGACTGGTGTTGGAATCGAACCCAGGACCTTCTTGCTGTGAGGCACAAGTGCTATCCACTGAATCACCGTGTTGAATGTATGATTTATTTTTAATATTCATAAAAATTCAACCCTTTGCTCAATAAGAAACATTTAAAAATTTGCTGACAGAATAGACTTCGCGCTTTCCACAGACATCTGAGCATGCTCAGTGGACCCCTTGCCACCTGTGGAATGGGGGGTAAAACATAGAGCAGGGAGTTAGTCCGACTCACTGTAAAAATGGGCTTTTTTTTTTTAACACCATTTTCTTTATCATCTTTTGTTTTTACTATTGATTGAAGTGTTGTTGTGATTTTCCTTTTTTTAGTCCAATGGCCTGAAGGGTCTGATGGACTATTGGTATTAGTTGTTGTATTGGTTGTTGTTTTTTTTTTTTTGGTGGGTTTTTACTGAGCTTTGGCTGTGTAACTGCTTTTTGGAGGTCAACCAGGTGCCAAAAAACAGCTGGGCTGATTTAGATAAAAACAGCTCCATAATAAAAACAACTGGGCCAAAATTCAAATACTTGTACAGTTTACAGTTCATGTTCAACAAGCTAAATCTCTTATTGATGTACATTCTGAGTGTCTTATTTAGTAAAAACCTGTACAAATTAAATTCCTCTCTGTCTTTCTCTGTTATTTCATCTTGTTTTGACCCTAAAACATACAGTAAAGCAAAACGACTGCCAGATAATAAAGCGACCAGTGTGGAATAAACCCTCATCTACCCTTCTGAAGTCCAGTCATACGCTACAGCGTTTTATTGCTACAATGAATATAAATAAGAGCCACTGATTTTTTTTTCTTTTTTTCTTTTCATAATCTGACTAGTCAACTATTGAGATAGTCATCAGTTGCAAGCCTTGATAGCCGACAGTATCAATGTCCAAATGCTGACCTGATTCGCATCCCTTTCCTGTCGATGTTCCCCACACACTGGTGCTGGGTGAGTCATGACTTTTCTTTGCTGGTCCAGAGCCCTGAAATGGCTTTTCCTGTTTGTCTTCTAAAGAGGAGACCACCCACTCACTGCTCTCCTCCAGATCTGTGTACTGGAAACACAAACAAAAAGATTAGTAATGCATTAAGATATTTATAATAGGACCAAAATAAATACTGACAAGCTTTCTGCAGGTTTTAACAACCTACTTTTAAGACCTTTTTAAAACCATTGTGAATGTAATGAGTCAGATCTCACTATTAACTGAAACTTATTTAACCCATAAAAACCCAGCGTGACTTTTGTGGCAATGCCCAAATGATTTTTTTTCTATATTTAACTTTTCCTAAGGGATTTATCACCATTTATTACAATATTATCCTCTGCATTTTATCTGTGAAAATCATCTATTTTCCTATGTCTAATTCACTGATCATATAGATGTTCATTAAAGCTTAGAGTAAATCTAAAGGTTATTACATAAAAACACACACACAAAAAAAACTGAAAAAAAAAGTGACTTTTTCAGTAAAACCTATCTAAACACAAATGTCTCCATCTACTGTCATTGACCAGTTCCACTGGTTTTACTGGAGAATCAATGTTGTAGAAGATGACAGTGTTTCCACCTTCACTACAGAGCCTCTGAACATCCAAATGGGTCATATCTGATGACCATGAAAAGATGACAAACTGTAATTTACACCAATTATTTCTAGGTATTGATAGAATTAATGGATCAAAAAGTATCAAAAGTTCTAGATCAGTAGATGCTTTTGGTCAAAGGTGGATGTTTGGGTATTCATGGGTTAATTTTAGAAGCAGTGTTTTGTTTGTAAAGAGAGCAGATGCCACATTAAACCATACACCACAAGGCGATTTGACAATTTGCAGCTGCAGTTCTTGGTTCCATGTTGCTTTCATTTTCTTATTTTATTACACGTACAAAAAAAGGCCTTTGTTAATGCAACTGTATAAAAGTAGTGTTAACTCTTTAATGCATGTAAAAATAGTATTTAAGAGATTTTAAGACCTAAAATACATATAATGTACACAAAAATGAGTAGGAAATTTGTGTCGTATAGGAAGGCTTGTTCTCACTGTGAGTTCCTGAATCTCGTCCTTTCTCTCTGGAAAGACACTGACGCCCCCTGCTGGTTTCTTGACAGATTTCTCTGCAAATCAGAATCAGAATACTTTTTTAATCACAGGTGAAATTGTATAATGAACAAAAACCTGTGAGGACACACAGAGGAGCAAAACACCACGTTGTAACTTTGGAAAAGTTTGGATGAATGAGTGACATTTCTGAACCCATCTAACCTTTACTGAAGCTCCTCTTATCCACGTTGCCATTCTGGTCTTTGAAACTCTGGAGCTGTTTGGGGTCAATTTCTTGGAGCTCACTGATTTCTGACCAGTCCTCCTTATCCTCATCATCGCTGTCTATCTTTGTGACCGCCATCTTCATTGCACCACCCGTCGATCCTCTTGATCCCTGGGAACTGGAAATGAACTGGTTCCTGACTGCAGTCTGCTTTGCAAGAACTGGACTGGACTTACTGGCTTTGATTTGGACTGGGGCAGCCTGGCTCAGTCTGAGCTGTGGGACTTTGCCCCTCTGATTCTGATGATGTTTGGGGGGCTGTTCCTCCTCCTCCATGTCTGTGTCATCGTCTTCCGTTTCTTCCTCGTCTGAACTGAAAGGTGATGTCCTCGAGAATGAAAGAAAGACATATTTTTACTTAATCTAACAGTCAATCATTTTGTTTTTCTAAAACACCATTTTTCAAGTTGATTCTACATAAAGTACACTATGTGGACAAAAGTACTGGGACACTTTGAATTCAGGGGTTTCTTTTACAAAACAATCATGACAAATGTCATAATATAGTTTGACATTATGATAAATATCATATTCATTATTAATTTGATGTTTATATCTCAAATCAGCATGAAAAGGACATTTTACAGCTGTAGGTAGCCATGATGTGTCCCAATAATTTTGCCCATATAGTTTATAAACATCAATATTTCCTTAAAGTTTACTGGGAAAGTTTTCTTCCTAAGTGAGATGTGAAAAGGGTAGATGGTTAGATGTGGCAGAAAATTCTCATTTATGGTCAGAGCATGAAAAATATTTTAGTAATTTAGAGGTAGAACATTTAAAATCAGTCTTGGATGAAAAAAAAACAATGTTAAGAGATGTTAAATAAAAACCATCTCTGAGGAATTTTGGAAGCAAAGATAACAATCTAAACCAAACTAACCAATAAAATGCAATGATATTTATCACATAAAAATATATTTTGACATTTGTCATTACTGTTTTGGATCCCAGACCCATTAGAAAAGAAACACTTGAATTCAATGTGTCTCAATACTTTTGTCCTTAGTTTATGTATTTTACCTTGATAATATGACAATCTTGATACAACAGCCTGCTTGATTTTACTATGTAAATTCTTAGTGTTATTATTATTATTATTAATAATAACAAGTAAAACATAGTTATTTCATTAACTCTCTGTGAAAACCTCTTTCACAAAACACATAATAACCCACTCACACAGAATATTTTCTCAAATACATTTATACCTGTCCCCTAACTCAACACCAACCCATCCAGACCATTAAAGACATAAATGTGCATTTCTTTGTTATGTAATGACCAGGAATAGAGCAGAACACCATTAATACTTCTATATAAAAGGCCCCTGAGGGGTCAAACATGTAAATATAAAACATGTAAAATGTCATGTTCTTCAATTTTCAACCCATAAGCTCAGACTGAGAAGGTAATTATAAGTATCACATGATATAATCCCTAAATGAAAGCAGATCCATAAAATGAAGTTTGAATGGAAGTCTGTGTCCCAAAATGTACAAATGTTTCTAAAATGTATTAAGCTGTGGCCTAAAGGGTTAAAATTTGGACATTTTAAATCCACTAGCATTAAAACAACATAAAAAATGTTGACCATTAAGATTGAAATGTGCAAGAAATGCTAAAAATCATCCCAAATGGTGTCAGAGGTTAAACATATGCATATAACTATGGCTTTCAGTACTATGCTAACTGCTGTGGCTAAATCCTAATGGTTTCTTTATCTTTGTGCAGTCAAATGTTGCCAAGCTGCCTTTTAACAGCATTTAGACCTATAGTGTATTTATTCTTTATCACATACTACCACCAAGTAGACACTGGTGGCAAATTAACAGATTTTTAGTTCACAAACAGATTTGAAGTTTGTCTTTACTTGGGAGTGTAATTCCTCTGGAATGTCTTAGTGTTAGGCGTAGATGTCTTGGGCTGGGTGGTGGTCCTGGTCCTCGGGGCTGGCTGAGGGGTTTTGGGCTTCTTCACTGCAGGTCCAGACATGATCTGGCTCGCTCTGGAGGGCAGGCTACTGGATCGAGGCCGTATCTGGGACACTGGACATATATTACAAACACAATGAGCAGGTCCCTCTCTCACACTGGGAGGGAGATTAAGTCGGTTTACGCGAACAGACATACGGTGGAGAGTTAAAGCTTCCACAGATTAGACTGATACTGCTGGGATGTACACACAGTCAAAACCAGCTACAAATAAAAACTTCCTATTCAATGTGCAGCTAAAAAGTGAGAGCAAAACATGTCTAAATTTGCCAAAACTGTCCCGTCAAAGGTTCCAATCTGGCCCGTGGGAAGATAGTTACAAATTATTGTCAAACTCATTTTAGTTCCAAACTCCAAAATTTTAACAGTATTCTGCCTGTTCGTACATGTTTTTTGCCTTTGTGAATCCACTGTGATCTGTAATACACATGTGGAAATGATCATTTGAGGCATAATATTGAAATCATACCTGTCTGTGGTCATCAGACTCTTTAATTCCATTTTATAAGCTCATAATTATAATTACACACAATAATATTTTTGAGCTCTTATTTATGTATATTTCTTTAATCATCATATTGATAACATATTGTCTAGTACATATTGTAGAAATTGCTGTTATACATACATATATATATATATATATATATATATATATATCTGTCTGTCTCTCTATCTATCGATCTATTTTTTTTCTGTTGTACTGATAATTTCTTTCCAGCTACTTTTTAATTATATTTGAATGGAGTGACTGTAACACCCAATAATTTAGTCTGTAAATGTAAACACATCTATAATTTAATTGACATTATTTATAGGCTGTTATGCTATTATCTAACTGGAGCTCAAATTGGGCAGTATATGGCCTCTGAACTAACATGAGTTTGACACCTCTGTCTTAGATAGTCCATCTAATACTAAGCTAGATTTAACCAGCAACAAGCTAAAACGAAGGATGATCTCATGGGTTAAGAGGCTTCTCAGTGACTCAGTTGTGAAAAGCACCTTTGAATGAGTGTCTGGTCTTGGTTTGTGACCCTAGAGCTGGGTCGTTGCCTCTGCTCAGGGTTTCCAGCTTTCTGTCAACAATGTTGGAGATCTCATTCCGCTGAAGCCAGTACTCGTTACTCTGGCGTTTTGAAGGCAACTTGGACAGGATGGTGGACAGCTCCTTATCCGTCAAACCAACCCGATCCTGTGAAGACACGGAGAGGGTCACACACTTCCCAAAGAGATAGAGGTGGACGAGGATCCTGCAGGTTTCGACATAGTAATGTAACTATTTCACATCCACTCTCATGTTCTACTACCATCAAGTCTGCACATAGTCCAGATCACTTCTTTTAATGTCTGATTTGTGTCTTTTAAGTTGTGCAATACAGTTTATTGTATCCTGTGTGCAATGTTCTGTTTGTTATTGTCAATTTATTTTTCTTATTGCTCATTATCATTATTTACTTACTACTTATTATGGATATTGCTGTTACGACTATTACTGTTATCACTTATTATTAGGGAGTAACAGTGCACTCGTTTGTACCGAACCGTTTTGGTTCGCGGCCTTCAATACAATACGGAGGTGTACCTAACGAATACGTGTAGCCTGTGTGAAGAATGCAAACACTCGCCGTAAGTTTCCACACGTACCTTGAAGCACGCAGTACGAGCAGGGTGGCTGCAGTGGAACCCATGTGCAGGGTTTCCCCTATATACATTCAGCAGCTACGCCACTGCTGAATTCTCAGTGCCATTGCCCCTCCCCCCCAAAAAAAAAAAACAAAACACTTTCGACTAGTACTTTCCAATGTGCAATTGTCTGTTTTTTCCTCTACTGTTTTTATAGTTATTGTTACTTTTTTCTAATAATTTTTCTTATATGTGTACATTCGGTGTCTATCTAATCTAATCTAGACACTGCCTAGATGTCATCTTCTCCATCTGGAGGAGAGTAATATATGGCAAGTGTCTGCTAGTGGTGTTTTACACTCTGTGACTCTAATATGTTTACACTAATCTGAGCATTTTCTTGCACAAACAGCATTAACCAAACACTAAATGCTCTGTTGTCAAAACAGATTTTGCTCTTTCATTACATTAAAGTGACATGGACAGAAATGATTGGGGATGCTCCACATCATTCCACACAAGCTGAGTGTGGAAGTTTTGCAGTGATAAATTCTGAGTGTGCAGTTTGTGTCAGTTGTTATTAATTCCATGTTGGGTTAATTTTAACACTGCAATCGATACAGTGTTTCCAAGAAAAACATGTGAAAACTGAATACATCAACCTTAATGGGTCACATCAGCAAATCAGATGTCATTTCACTGATGTTGCCAAAATTTATCTTTAGTGTTTTATTAAAGATTGACTCATAAATTTGTTGGCTAAAATTTGCTGTTTGATGATGTCTGAAAAATTGTTAAAAATGTAAAAGAGGGAGAAATAAATAACAACAAAACAAAGACAACTAAACAGAAAATAAATGTAGTGCTTGAAATTAACATCTATATCCATAATTTCACATTTGGAAGCAAATTTTATAAAAGTAACATTAGCTTATTTATGCACTTAAATTTTAAGATGGGTCAAAATTCTATTTAAAACAATTTTAGACATTTTAAGGCTTCAAATTAACTGATAAAGACCCAGAAGTATTTTTTGTATTGATATTCAAATTAATTTCTCTCTTTATTTAACCATTACCAAGTGATTTATCACCATTTATTATAATATTATACTTTGTATTTTTTCAGTGTAAATCACGTATTTTCCTATATTCAAAATAAAATGTTCATAAAGACTCAGATTATATAGTCAAAGGTTATTTACACAAAAACAGAAGAAAACGAGATTTTTTTTCAGCAAAACATATCATTAATTCTACATAAAATCAAGTGTCTCCAACCACAGACATCTGTCAAACTATATGGGTTTTACTGGTGAATCTGCAATTTAGCTTAATTATTTACATGTATTTATAGGATTAGTGGTTTAACAGTTAAACATTATAGATCAGTAGATGCGTTTGGGTCTTTAAGGGTTAAAATGATAGAGTGTCAGACTTAAAGAGACACTGTCAAAATAGGCCATGTAATAATACTTAAGTTTTATGAGCTTTTTTTCCAAATTAATGAATAAAACATTGCTGTAATTTTCAACAATACTTAAATGTGTAAAAGAGGACTATGCTACGTACATGCTTGACTCCAAGATTTTCCATCTTAATCAAGACAGACTTTTCAAGTTCTTGTCGAATCTCTTTCTTCATATTGGGGTTTCTTCTCAGGGCATTGATTGTTGCTCTCTGTTTCTTCCCTAGAACAGGATCAGGCTTTTTTTCCACCGGTCGCCTTTCAGAGACGCTGCTGGACTCTGTGAAAGAGCACTCAGTCAGTCATTTATTATCATTGACAATAATATTCCAATCAGGCGGTGGAGACAAGAATATACAGGGTGTCTATAAGATCTCCTTCCTATTTAACAAATTTATTACAAAAACAAATGAATACATAAATCTGTGGAAATTATTAGAAAAAGAAAAGCAGATATTGAAGTTTTTTTGCCTCATTTAATACACCTCTATGTGGGCACCATTAGTTGCATGAAGCACATCACGATGATGTTCAATTTCTCGCCATGTTCGCTGTAGCATAGCCTCACCAATGGCATCAGTGAGCCTGTTTACATGCACACCAATACTCCAATCATTATCCGATTTCTGGAATCGTCAGATTATTCAAGTGGTCATGTAAACAGTATATAATCTGATATGTTTTATCAAATAACCACACTTGGATTTTTCACAAATACTCCGATGTCTTCCTGCATGTATACAGGTTAATCTGATGTATTTGTTTCTTTTACATCTGTGCATGTAAAACACAATTAAAAATCGTAGGAAACAGAAGTTACGGAGTCAAACGGGAGTGGTAGACAATAACAGGAAGTTTGATTTGACCATCACCATGTATGTACAAACTCCGAAAGAAATACAATAATGGATTGGAGCGTCTAACCTTGGTTTTCAATTATCGCATTTCTCAAGTGTATGTAAATGCACCACATCTGATTATTACAATTATCTGATTACTCCCAGTTATCAAACTTTTATATTCACGTAAACAGGCTCAGTGATCTTTTATTTCAGGTCATTGATGTCTCGTATCTTTGTTTGATACATGATATCTTTAACATAACCCCATAGAAAGAAATCCAGTGGGTGATAGCTGGTGAACGAGGTGTCAGGGGAATTAGACCATCCCTTCCAATAGACTGGTCTGGAAACTGATTTAGAAACCCACCTACATGCAGACCCCAATGGGGTGGTGGACCATCTAACTGGAAAATGATGGTTGGTCGAAGGTCATCTAGTTGTGGTGCCACATAGTTAGTCAAAAGCGCAAGGTAAACATTTGCAGAAATTGATCTCTTGTTGATGAAAAATGGATCAATAATTCAATTGCACATGATCCCACAATGTGATTAAAAGCTGTGATAACCACTGAGTACATAGAACAAACCTGATTAACATATCTCATCAATTACTTTTGTAATAGATTTTTTAAATTGTAAAGAGACTTTGTGGACACCTTGTACAAATAAATAATAAGGAAATCATCATGCACTTGCCATATTTCCATAAAAAAAAAAAAATCAACATGCTAGAGGTTTTGGGGAGAAAAAATTAAACTGTGATGGTGCAGGCAGAAGAGGAGAAATCCCACACATTTGTTTGCTACAAACAAGGCAAAAAAAAGATGAGGGATGGACATGATGAAAATTACTGCTGCGATGGTGACAATCACAGAATGTAACAGTTCATGAACTGGTTTTCCAAAAAAATTCAATATGCTAACGGTCATCTTAATGCCTTTAGTATCAGGGATGATGTGATCTCAAAGTGTACCTGTACTGGCCATACTTACAACATTAATTGTGCTTTGTGCATCACTTATAAGCAAGTGAGGCGCAAAGTCAGAGAAAAAAAAAAAATCGCCATGAATGCACCACACTAGCCTTTTCTACAATGTGAATTACAGGCAGGGGCAGAACCTATAGGGAGTAGCCATTGCCAGACAGACGTGACGTTGCAGTGTTGATTCTGGGTGATCGAGTGTGAGTAAACAAGCAGCAGTCGGTGAGCATGATGGAGTGGAAAGCATGTGTTCGCACTTGTTTATGTAGCCATAAGCTTTACACTCCGCCATTGTCCTAAAGTCCCGACCCAGCAATGGGCGATAATATATCATCTTAGACGGGTGTCTGCTGCATGGGGTCAGTGACCAATCCATTCCAGCCCAGGTAATCGGACAAATCAACATTACTGCATCACTACCGGTGCTGGAACAGCCTGCAACAGGAGGCAATACATTGCTGACCATGGAGAAGGGCCGAATGCTGCCTTCACATGCTACTGGGAAGATTATCCTTTTCACTTGTGAATTTGAAATTACCAGTGCATTGTGTTCAAGTGCTTTTGTTGTTGTAGTAAAATGAGCAATGGCTGACACACAACTTATTATGACCTGATACTTGGGTAAAACAGTTTTGGATGTCTTAATTCATCCACTACAGCATTTTTTAAATTCATTCATCTTGTGAATTTTATCCTCGAGAGGGTCGCAGGAACATGTATACACTGACATACTGTATATACAGATGAACAACCAATCACTCTCACATTCACACCTATGGGCAATTTAGCTTAACTAATTAACCTATTAATGCATGCCCTGGGTACCCGGAGAGAACATGCAGACTCCACTTCTTTCTTTTTTTGTAAAATAGTTATTTTGGAAATTGTGTATACTATAAATGTGCAAAATAATCATCTAACAGCAGCAGAACATTAATAAAATCAGTGTTTATCATTCACGATTAATCCCTCATTCCTCTCCACCATGTTGAAAAGGTCAAATGTTATTTTCATCTCTGCAACTTGTGTATCAACATTTATCTCAGGAGAGCCTTGGAATCCATAAATTTGCATCCCGAAGTACATGTGGATGATTAGCTCAGTAAGTAACGCTACGATGTTCGAATCCCAGCAGGAACGCTTACTTTTTTTTCAACATTTTACATGTTCAAACAAGGGGCGCGGCACTGAGGACGCTGATAGATAAATCCGGAATTGATAAAGAATTGTAACTAGTCATAGAAACGTCAGCTTACCTTGTCATTGCTGATCACAGGGATCATGCTAACTAGCTTCTTAAAGCAGGGTTAGGGTTAGTAATAAGCATACGTCCATGTTGCCAATGTACTGTCTTCTGCCATCTTCACCCACTGGCTGAACATCAACACGAAATAGAACTTTCCTCTGCATTTTTTTATTCCTTCCTTTATTCCTTCTCACAGTCTTGCTGTTTTTGTTTTTTTTTTCTTCATTTGAGCAATTAAATTATGGGTGAAAAGTGTGTTATAATGCGAGTGCTGTTGAACATGTACCGAGTAAAATATTACTGAAAACTGATTAGTTTGCCTTACACTATTGCGTTATGGCAAAAAGTAATCTGTTACTGTAACACATTACTTTTGTAATGCATTACTCCCAACACTGTTCGTAAGTAGTATTTACAATAATTCCCATAGCGCAGGAAGGCAGCAATAGTACTTGCATGTACTTGACAACAGGCTATGATAAAAGTTACCATATTGAACTGGTGTATTACACATGATCTTTTGAAATAGCTAGCGATGAAAATTCAGTACAGGTACCCTTTAAAAACACTTCAGAAAAGGCTGCTCAGGACAGACTGATGCATCCATGCAGGCAGCATGCAGTCGACCGGCTCTGCTGGGTTTAACATCCATTTTACCTTTCTCCTCTTCTGACAGCTCCTGTATAGGGTCCAGCTTAGGAGCAGAGACGGGCTCCTCTAATTGGACAGCACATGACGTCAGAGGTCAAGATAAGTAAGATAAAATAGGCATTAAAAGGTGGGGGGACGGGAGTATAGGAGTGCGGTGATAGTAGTGCTTGATATTTATGAAGGAGTTTCTGACAGAAAAAAAGCATTACGAAACCTTTCATGCCAGAAAGCACATGCCTGAGTGCTGTGGAAGTAGTTGTTCAGTTAACACAGTGGATTCTGCTGACTTACCAAGCACAACTCGCTTTTGTTTTGGTTCTGGAGTACTGAGGATCACTATTAAAAACAAAACAAAACAATGAGATGAAATATTAGGATCAAATGTGTACTTTTCTTCCAAAAGCTGTAACTGAGATGTAATCCGTACCTGGTGTTTCAACTATTCTGGTTGGAGGATTTGAGGAAATATTCCTAATCTGCAGAAAACAGGAAAAAAAAACATGCATAAAGTCACATATTATGATGAACACTTGTGTGTATGAGGTATCCCATGGCCTGTAGAGGAACTTTTAACTCATTGGCTGCCAGCCATTTTCATAGCAGAGAGCCCCATACTGTTAGCGTTTTGGAGCATTTTGACTGATTTTTCAAGACCCACAGAATATTGAGTTTTATGACTACATAAACATTGAAACTATCAAAAGAAAGTGTAGACTCTCTTCTTCCATCAGGAAAAAAAATGCTTGTTTCTAGTCTTTTGGGTTCTTTAGTAATCGACAGTAAAGCATAGAGTGATTTCAGCATAAACACCTGTTTTTGACCAAAAAACAAAGAAAATCAGCTTTTTGTGCAAAGAGGCATGTCAAGCAGAACAGTGACTTTGACGCCAATATTTGTAGCTTTAGTGACACTTCAAACATCTGAACAGTTGTTTACTTCTATGAAACAATAAAAACACTGAATAGAATAAATATAGAAAATAGAATAATATGCATATAAAAAAGAGCTATGTCTAAGTATATGCTAGAGCCACAGCAAGTAAGGTTGACACCCACAGCACAGGCAGAAGACCGGCCGCAGCACACATGCTAATGTTTGGGCTACAGCGGGAGATTAATGTTCCCTCAGGAGAAAGGGAGACCGAGAACTTGGGCGACTGGGGTACTGAAAAGTAGGGTGTGAACCGTGTGGGTTCAGGGCCTTCAATACAATATGAAGATTCATGCAGACTTTGTGAAGAATGCAAACACTCACTGCGGTAAAGCTGGCAAGAGATTCACAGATTCGCACTTCACGGCTCAATAGATCCTCAGTCAGTAATCATTGACACACAAATTACAGCTCTATGCGGCTTTGGTAACACAGAGAGGAAACTACAACCCTGTTTACATCCAAACAAATGGTCCTTAATCAGTAGATCGCATTACCTCGAATGTTGAGCCAGTTAGTGAGCACTAGTTTAGGGATGGTCATTTTCCCCCTTCAATACTGTGAATTTGAGTCCCATCCACTCACAGTCCTACACAGCAGACTATGGTCAGTGACAGGAGGAGCCGCGAGTGAAACGTCAGATTCAGAGGCACTGGTATTTGATGTGGGACTGAGTAATGGTTGACTGACAGGAGGCTCAGCCAATTATTTTATTTGGACCGAATAAAATGATTGGTCAGACTTTTATCAGAAATATATGAGAATTAAACATTTTTGAGTTTCAAAACCAAGTGGATTTCTTTTACATTTTACATGTCACACTTTGACATGCTTATTAGGAGCATTTTAAGGTGGCAGAAGAAAAGTGTAAAAATGCCACATTGTACAGTACAGCTTTAAAAACAGAATAAACTCAAATAAAAATAGATTTAAAATACCCTGTAAGTTGTGATCCCATTCAACTGAATATGTCTTCACTTTCAACTAGCATCAGTTTTTAGAGCCTATTTTAGTACAATAATATAACTTGGTATTATTCCGCTGGGGAATAGCCCTGTCAAATGTACAGTGTCATTATGTGTCATTTACAGCACAGTCTCAGCCTCTGTAGCAAATACAGGAAATCCTGAACAAGGCCTGACCCTCCGCTCCACTTCCACTCCTGACATAATCTCACTGGGCGGTGAATGACTGTGTGAGTGTGAATGAGTGCAAACCTGCTCCCGCTGAGCAATGATGGTCTGCTCCTTCTCCTGTAGCTTCCTCCCCATCTCCTGCTGCAGCTTCTGGCTGTGCTCCTGGTGCTCTGACACCAGCAGCTGCATTCGACTCAAGTCATTCAACAGCTACAGAAAACCCATAAATGTAATTAATACAGATGCCATGATACTATGATAATTATGAAACCAAATACTAAAACATACCTGATTCTTCTCTGACTCAATTTCTTGCATCCTGGATTCCCATTTTTTATCCTAAAAGGAATAATTTCATGGTTTCAGGTTGAAATCAGAATAACTCATTTGCTTCAGTTTTGCTGCACAAAGCCTGTTTACATGCACACCAGTACTCTGATTATTCTCCAATTTCTGGAGTTATCCGACTATTCAAGTGACCATGTAAACAGGATAATCTGATCTGTTTTGTCAGATAACAGCAATAACCTGATTATCAGAAATCGGATTAACACACCTGGATTTCTCCCCAATGCTCCCATGTCTTCCTGTGTGTATACAGGTTAATCTCATTTACACACGTGGACAAAATTGTTGGTACCCCTCTGTTAATGAAAGAAAAACCCACAAAGGTCACAGAAATAACTTGACTCTGACAAAAGTAATAATAAATAAAAATTCCATGAAAATGAACCAATGAAAAGCAGACACTGCTTTTGAATTGTGGTCCAACAGAATTATTTTAAAAAACAAACTCATGAAACAGGCCTGGACAAAAATG
>JAPQRP010057094.1:0-23399 GCA_037367295.1 Apogon hyalosoma | reverse complement strand
TATGCAACAACAGTACAATTAAAGTAGTGGTATAGTAGTAGTATAGTTAGTATAGTAGTATAGTTAGCATAGAAGTATTACACAGCACCTATCTTCTCATTATTATTATTATTATGTTTTCTTGTTTTTCATGACTCAACTCGCTCTGTTTCTCTATGTACCACTAATTCTTACCGAACAAAAACACAATTTAGATTTTCAACTGATTAAGCACTAATGAAAACATATCTAGGAATATTACAGTTTCATTTTTGCTATTATATCCCTGTAAGTCTTACACACTGAACCTCAAAACTGTGTCAATCTGTTCCCGTTTCTTTTTCAGCTAAAGAGACGAAGTCATTGTGTATACAGATGACAAATTGTCCTGTCTTAAGAGCCAAGGCCACTCTGTGTCCTCCCTCATCATCCCTCTGTCTCTCTCTCATCCTCCTGGTATGTAGACACAGCATGGCCTTGCTTGTACAGAAGCCATGGAAGGACAAGTCATGCAGTCTTGAACATGTGGTCTCAGTGGATTCAACAAAGCACTATCCTCTCTGACTCCAGCCAAGGCCTCCCACAGCCAAGGATGACACACAGCACAGCTCATGGAGTGGTGTGAGTGTGTGTGTGCGCGCTGGTGTGTGTACACAGGTGCGTGTCTGTGAGTGCATACACATAGTGTGGACAAACATTTCCAATTGGGCTATAAATCACTTCTCCAACAGGAGCTTTAATTTAGTTGAAGCTTGGGTGCAGGCCTGACTAACCGTAATAGATATGCTGTTTTTGACGACAGAGCTCTATTTGAAGGAGCTGGGAGGTGAGCTGATTCAACACGTGGTACAAGGGAACAGCTCTAGTGTTGTGACACATGCAGTTAGTACAAGTGTTGAGTGAAGGGAAAAGAACGAGATGCAAGAGGAAGATACAAAGGAAGAGGAAGAGAGATCTGCCACCTTGTCTCCCAATCAGCAAGGGGCATCCCACTATCCCACTCCCTCTTATGTAATGTTTCCAAGGCAACGGGCTCATGGGTAAAACAACGACCGCGTGGCTAATATTGGCTCCTGAGTCGCTAGGAGAATGAATCTGGAAGTATGAATATGATCCCATATCTGCCCACATCCTAGTGAGTGACAGAATACCCACACAGAAAGAAACAAGGTGTGTGTGTGTGTGTGTGTGTGTGGGGGGGGGCACAAGAGACTAATATAGCAAAAGATGAGAGACTGGGAGAGGAGAATTTAAAGATTTTTGCAGCCCATAATTTTGCTCAGTCTCACAGCTTGTCTCACACACATCTTTTTTTCCCTTGTTAGTAGAGGAAGCTGGATTTAAGGAGGTGTACTTCACAACAACCCTTGGCTCTCCCTAGTTATAGCCGCCTTTAACGAGCCTGATGTCATAACCACACCATCTGCTTTTAAAGACAGGTCCAGATATTTTTACCTTTTGCTTATGTAATATTGAGACAAAACATAGAAAAAACAGTACTGTGTTCTCACTTTTAACTCAGTGCCTTCACAAAATTGCAGTTCCTTGAAAACTGCGATTGAAACAATGCAGGGACATTGCGTAACAAGGGGACACAGATGTAGAGTAAGTGAAGGGAATAAGGTAGATATAACTCAAAGTGACACCGGTAGAGTGGGGAGTGGGAGGTGGCTAAACCATAGGCTTAAAGGTGTTTGACCAGGAAAGGTCCAACTGTTCAGCCCTCTCAGTCGCATTACACCTCTGTCCTTGCTTACACTTGCTCGAACACATTTTTTTTCCCTCCGTCTTCAGCTGTTTTTGAAACAAGTTTTTCAGATGAGAGGAGAAAAAAAAACTGTGGAGGAATTAGGTGTAAGAGAGATTGAGGGAGGCAGTAGGGGAGGTGAGAGGTAGCGCTAAGGGGTGTGATGGATGAGAGAGAGAAAGATGAGAAGAGACCAGAAGGACCTTGGATGTTGTGAGTTCCGCTTCAAGCTCCTGCAGTGATGGAGAATATCGTTCTCATGCAGAGCAACTGTGTCTGTCTGTGAGGCGTTAGCGTGCTGCAGTTGTTCCCACTGCAATCACTTCCGTTAGGCCTCAGAAACCAAACTTTTGTCACACTCAACGTACAGATATGGAACTGGTCTGGCAAAAATAGACATTTTCACTGTCAGAATCATTCTCACCATGCACAAACACACTCATTCCTGCAGCTCTAATTTTTCCTGCTGCTTTATTTTATTATTCCTTTCCTACCCACCCATTCTCAGTCCTCATTTACATTTACACGCTGTGGTTTATGCTGTCTGGATCCTTGTATAAACTGCCCCCTCCCACCTCCATCGCCACAAACACTATATACGTGCACACTTTCCCACACACAGCTCTCTCTCTCCTAGTATTCTCATTCAGGTGGGGTATAGAGCACGGCCTTATTAGGAGACAAAGGTTCTTTGTCTTTCAACCTTTGCAAAATGTCAAGAATGTCTGGTTGCCCGCTGAATAAGAGAGGGGGTAGAGGGGGTCCAGAGAGTAAGAAGAGACTACAAGCCACAACAAGAGAGGGAGAGGATGGTGATGATAATTCAGGTCAAGAAACATTACACTATCAGCCACGGTCTTTGGTTTAAGGGGGCTGGTTGGCAGTCGGTTGTGGCACATCGCTCTGCACTGCATTCAGAAGCTGCACTGTATAATGACAGGCTTTGACCTCATCATGGTCACTGTGGTCACACCTGTGGAAGGTGTGTGTGACAGCAAATGTCTGTGTTTGCATGAGGTAGCATGTGTCATACTCAGTTATAGCAGAGACAGACAGATGGAGAGCAATTATCGACAACAGTTGTGATTAGTGAACAATGTTTATGGAAAATTCTACAGGAGATACCAGATAGGTAAGTCCAACTAACACCCTATGTCCATTTCTGTGGATAAATGCAAAAGTAAAGCCTATTTATTTTGTATCTGGAGCTTCCATATTGAAGTAAAAGCTGTCTGTGTTCTACAAACAATGATAGATCATTGTTGTAAAACTGAAACTGAAATTTATTTAGAACATGTAAAGAAGAAAAAAAGAAAAGAAGTGGAAACATAAGAGGAAAAAAAATCCACCATTCAACATTTTGTAGAAACTATCAATTGCATGATGCCTTCATTTACATATTTTTTAGTTGGACAAAGTTCAGAACCTATTAACTTCCACCCTTTCTCCATAAGTTCAATTTTTAACAACCATTAGAATTAAATACGTTTTCCATAGACATGGAGTTTATCATTATTATCACTTGAAATAACATTAATTATTGATATTAATCTCTGTATTAAATATTTCTAAAAATACAGAAAAAATATATTTTAAAAATGTGATTAGTGAGGCATGAAGACAAGAAGAAATCAATTCCTGACACATATATGTGTATACTAACTACTATCCATAATATATTCCTATAACACTTTCCTCTGTTTATTCCTATTTATATCACCTTTGACCTGGTGTAATGATTACATACTGAGTCCCAGTTACACTTTATCTATCAAGAGTAAATCACATTATCGCAATCATTTCAAGAGAAGAGAAAAGGTAAAAATATGTGAACACAACTTTATGGATGACACTATATACTTGCATAAACACAGACATACATTTACCCACTTACATATCATTAGCCTCATAGTGTAACTGCCTAAGTCATATTTTTTTCAGGTCATAACTGATATTAAATGAAGCAGCAGTGTTAGGAGAGTAACAGATATCACAATTTGGCCAAACATATGACTTAGGTAATTATGCTATGATATGAATACATTATATCCACCATCTACAGATAGATATTTGTGCAAAGTGTGGGTTATAGCTCCTACTGTACAAAACTGAAATTTTATAATCAGACAGAGCTGAGTTGCCTATTTTTACCAGCAAATATAAGTAACATATTAATAGTATCATGAATATTGTTTTCTTTGAGGATTTCTGCCTACACGCAGCCTTCCCTTCATAACTGATTAAAATCTTATCTGTTAAAACGCTCCTGTTTATGTTGTGTGTTTTTCTTTTGAGTGGCAGCAGGTAGGAGGGTTAGGGCTGGACTCATTAGTGCTCACCTCAGTTCAAGGCTGTTTCCACAGAGGTGCTCAGCTATCCACACTCACATTAACTAATTTACTTACAGGCATGTCCTGGTCACATAGCTCAAGGCATGGACATTTTGTCTCGCTGGTGACACCTTTATGGATTGTCAAGGTGATAAGTGGCTCGGGCAGCGTGTCGTTAACACTGCTGCTAGCATCAGGACAGGTAGCAACATGCCATACTCTCCTGCACCATGTCCCCGTGCTGAATGCTCATTATTTCTAAACAGCCATATGACAGCTGTAAAGCTACAGACTGCGGTACATATAGTGAAATAGAACTCCCATAATCATTCTGCTGTTAATTATTTAGGTTGGCAATCAGCAATCTAATTTTACATGGACAGCTCCCAGAGGACTGTCAAATTATTCATACACTGAACTTTGCCCATTTATTAATACCGCTTTAGGTGAGCTGTTTATTTTTAACTATGATTCTATATCGCTGATTTGATGCTTTAAATGGTCGAGTCTTGGCTGTGATTTCCACGTCCGCATAGATCCATAATATTTAGGCTCATGCGTTGGCTTCTAGAAGTGGAGCAAGGGACCATTTTTAATATTGCATGAAGCAGCTTTTATAATCAGCAGGCAAGAGGGCCACCTATCCTCACCGCTGCTCGGTATGTCTGTGGATTTTTGGTGGTTCGGGAGACAATGCAACCTTTAGCTCTTCCCTCTTACATAACTGTCTGTCTGTCAGAAACACACAGGGCGGTTGGCTGCTGGGGAGGTGCTGTGGTGCACACCGATTCCCCTGGTGTCCTGCTGTACCACCGTTTCATTAGCCTAGCTGAGCCTTCATGAAGTCTTGTCTGCACATCCAGGACCCAAAACCAGCGCATATCACCAGAATTCACACATCATCATGAACCATCATCACCAGAACAATTAATACATAAAGGAACATCCCATGTAAATATTGGAAATACGATTCCAGACATAATAATGTAATTATTTCGATCCATAGAAACACCGTTGAGGGCAAAGATCAGTCGTCTTCCAACTCTCTCTTCGCTCTGTGGTTGGATCTAAGGAGCTCGATGTAAACTGGAGAGCCTTAGTGTCCAATAAGACAGCAAAGCCAGGCTGATATAGGGCTTACTGTAGGTCTCATCCAGTCTGAAACTGGCCTGTCTGAGTACCTGTCCTTCAGTGTGTCTGTCTATGTCAGCCTCAGGAAGGCAGACATTTATAAAGGTCTGTTATGAAATCAAAAAGTGGGAAAACATCTCCTGCCATGACAGGGCAACAAGCAAAACAGAAAAAAAACAAAACAAAAACAACACAAAAGCATCAATGTGGAGACAACAGCATATGCAGACAAGATAAATTCTTCATCTGTGTCTCTTATTAATGTCTTATCAAGTCCACTGCCTGTACGTCTAATTTAAAAGAGCTTGTACAGCTATGAATCAATCTTACTAGGAAACAGTTTGTGCATCAGGGAGGAGATAAAGAAAGAGAGGCTGACAGCGAGGTGCAAGGTCCTACCACCAGAGGACATAAATCTCAGCAGAGACAGCCTCTTGCTATCTTAAAAGGTTTGCGACCCCCTTGTCACCTCTCTCTAACCCTGAAGCCCTTCTTTGTCATGTCTGTCCCTCTTTAACCTCATCTTATCTCACTAGCACCCAACCTGTCTCCTAAAAATATGTTCATATAGAACTATCATGCATTTGTGTTTCTGTATGAAACGTAAACAGTGTAATTTTATCAACATTTCTATTGCTGGCATCTACCCTGTCTTTACCCTTTAGTATTCTAGATTATCTACTGCTGACAACTGATGGATCACTACTCTTTTTAAAGTTCTGTTTGAGCAACTCAAAGCACTAAGTTATGGTTTGGGAAAGATCAGAGTCTTGGTAAACACTCAAATATAAACTATGTCTTTAAACATGACAGAATATGTACATTTTTCACTGCTTAACATAAAACTCAAGTGTTTTTCTGACTTAAATCAAGTGCTTTAGTTATGTAAACTCAATGTATTGCCTGAAGATTCTGGATGTGTAAATGTGAAATGTCTGAATTTGCAAAAACAAAAGCAATCAAACCATGAGATTGTCTTCAAAATGTGTTTGACAAAGCACGTTAACATACATCTAATACTTACTGTGCAAAAGTCTTAGGCCAACATTAGGCTTCTTGGTTTGGTAAACTTATAACAAACACACATATGCATTTCTCAGTCTGTTTTATGGTACAATCTGGATATATGAGAAATATGTGCAGCAGTAAAAACTAAAGTTTCAGTAATATAGCAGCTTCTATAAACCAAAGCCATAATATTTAGTGTGACCTCCCTTTGCACTCATGTCTTTAACCCTTTTGTTCAGATAATATGCGATTTATTACATTATATCAGGTTTCAATCAGCACATGTCAAACGTTTTTAACGGTTTGTTCTGCTTCTTGTCATGGGGTCAGGGGTCACACTAAGTAGTGACTTTAACCTTTACAACCCACTTAGTTCAGTTTTTTTTTGTGCATCTTTTAAGGCTGTGCCCATATTTCCTATATTTTCTTGTTGTATCTGAAGAAAAGAGAATGAGAAAAATAAATATGTATGTTCATTTCAAACCTGCAAAAACAACAAAGCTGAAGGTGGAGTAAGACTTTTGTATATACATGTGCATGTACTTCTTTGTAGTGGTTATCTTTGTACATGCCTTTAATACTCAATAGACTTGTTAAAAGTGCAATATGTAAAACATGTGAGAAAATGTACATGTATTAGGCAGGGCAAAGCAAGCCAAGTTTATTTATAGAGCACATTTTATCCTCAAAGACAATTCAGTCAGCTTTACAAAAGTAAAAGTAATACCCAGATGGAAATAAAGACAGAGTGCTTTAACAGTAAAAGATCAAAATATTTAAAAATATCATTAGATGACAGTAGAGGATATGTAAAATCATAACAAAAGAGAATAACATTTATATTAAAATTATTAAAAGAATAATCAGACCGTAAAATGTAACGTTACTCCTGTTCTGACATTCTAAACAATCATACAGAGGCTGAGAGGAGGTGATCTGGGCCTGAACTTAAGACAGGAGTAGTTCAGGGACATCCATATCACAGAAAAACACAAGACACCTATGAGGCTGTACAAGGTTAGCTTCAGTTTTTGTACTGGTTTTACAGCCTTCCTAAAAAACTCAGTATCTGTTTAAGTGTACGCTATATTTAGAAAACTTTCTCCACTTGTTCTTGCCATCATACAATCCTTTCCCACGAGGTACTGAAGCCCCGAAGCCTCTTAAACCGACTGGAGTTCAATGACAAAATACAACACATCTGCAGCTTATGTTGTCCTGTCACTGTGATGTATTTTAATATGTTATGTATGTATGTATTTATATGTTAGACATGTTAATATGTTCAAGTTAAAACAGACAAATTAGTGGATCAAGGTAATATTTTACAAAACAAAATTATCATCTGCGTGGGAGTCCAGTGGTTTTGAATCCAGTGATGTAACCACTCCCACTGGAGGACAGGTGGACTGAACACCTCAGATCAGACGCAAAAACTCTGACTGAACACTTCAAGATGTTGAGAGATCCAAAATGGTTGACTTTGCTTCATTATCAAGGCTGGAAAGTAGAAGATGATTGTAAAACAGAAAAGGACATGTTGAGCCATTGTCACCAGCTATAAAATACTGTTTCAACATGAAAAAATAGGACCAATATCACTGTATTTCACTGGCGTTTTCTATCAAGAATCACTAACAACATCAATGTGCAAGATTGTCATGGATAAGATCAATCTCCCAATAGAAGTGGGTGGTACTTTCACTGGACGATAGGGGTGTAACGGTACAGAAAAATGTTGGTTCGGTACATTTTCATTACAGGGGTCTTTGGTTCAATACATTTTCGATACATTTTCGGCACAGTGAAGGAGACCAGTGAAGGGAGGGGGGTGCACTTTGTAACTACCAAAAACCGAAAGTGAAACTGAACACGCTTCAAATGTCCAACCCGACTTCAGTTTCACCAGGTAACTAAACAAGACCTAAGACTGAAGAAGCCTAAGCCTCGTGTTAAGTCCAGTGTTTTCCTGTTACGTGCCCTGTTTTGTGGCATTTTTAATAATAAAGAGCACAATTGAAATACCTGTTATGTACTCCATAGTACAATTTTATGTAGCCCTACACATTTAGGAACAGATATGTGGTTTTGCCCAAAGTCGAACAACATAAAAGTAACAAGTAATGTAAAAAGTTACTTTCCATAGAGGGTAACTAAGTAAAGTAATGGGTTACTTTTTAAATAAATAATGAGTAATGAGCAAAAGTTACTTTTCAAAAGTAACTTCACCAACACTGTTACCGAGTGTTTGCGTTCTTCACACAGGCTACATGTATTCATTCGGTACACCTCCGTATTGTATCGAAGGCCCCGAACTGAAACGGTTGGGTACAAACGAGTGCACTGTTACATCCCTACTGGAGGATAACTCAACTAATTAAATGAAAGTTCATATATGACTTCCTATCAGTACTCAGTAGTACCTATATTGATATCCATGTTATAAGACATCAAAATATGGCCCATTATATGTAAATGCAAATTTTTTATGTTTAGAAAATTCATCAAAAATTTAAATATCAAAATTTCTCCAAACTGTGCACAGACTTTGTTGACATTGTCCCAAAGAATCTACATGTAAAATTTGAAATGAATCTGACTGGTAGTTTTGTTAGAGAGGTTGTTTGAAGAAATTGCTAACTAAGTTCACTATGTCTGTAATAAACATCCCATTCCCAAGATAAGAGGCTTCAACATATACTTCAAAGATTCAAAGATGTATAAAAAGTACAAATGTTACACACTGTATCTTTACACTGCATATTGAAAACATGTACCCCCCCCCTTTTTTTTTTTTTACCCACAGTCCAGGGTAATGTCCTGCTCTGTCCTGACCTGACTGTGAAGTACTGAAAGAGCAGCCAACACTGACCACATGAGACACTGTGCACCACAGTTATTATGACAGCTAAGTCAGCCAAACATCTGTCAACCTGTGCATTGTGGAGGATGGAGGGAATGGAAGGGATGTTAGAGTAAGGAAAGTAACAGATGGAAAGAAATGAAACAAGGAACAGAGCTGTGATGAGATTTATAACACAATGACATGAGAAAAAGGAAGGATAATACTGACTATGATTTGACATCAGATTTTTTCATACTAGAGACTGTTAGAGGGGAAAAGGTTCGGTCTTTTATATGTTATAAAGATCACAAAAGTAATACATTTTTAAAGAACTAACATTAACAACCAGACTAGATTATAAAGCGGAGCTATAGCAGTAGAATGGTAAGCGTGTTCCAGCTGTTTGACTACATGTAGTGTTATACTTTTAACCCAGTAAAGAGCTGTGTTTGTCTTGTTTTGTCTCTTAAAAATGTATTATTAATTTGTACATCATCTGCAGAAAGGGGATATACTGTAGCATTTCATGATTTATTAAGGGATCCTCAAGGGATCAGTTAACAGATATCCCACATCCGAAACAGGTGGAATTAGCCAGTTTAACCCTTTATAGGGCCCTCAGTGAACTATTCTGAAATTCTAAATTTCAACCTTAGTGTGTTATTAGACATCGTCATCTACATCCTCTTGCCTTAAAACATCTGAGCAGTGCTTGCTAAAAAGTAAACATATGCAATAAAACAACTGTTATAAGATCATAAACTGACAAAAATCACTCATATTCACTATTTACGACTTCAAAATATCTATAAAATCCCTCAGAATCATTGTATAATGTTATTTAAAAAAAAAAAAAAAAACATGCCTCTGGACCTCACTGAGACATGGGATTGGCCCCATATTCAATATTTGAGGAAATGACCAAAAATAGTCACTTGCACAATAAAGGGTTGAGAAAATATCCATATAATTTATCTGTGTGAATGGCCTGAATAAACAACCAAAGAAGGGATATTTGCATCACTCTGTAAACTTTCTGACTTGAAACCACTTGCAGGGGCTGGTTTCCAGAATTATTCTGTATTAAATTCTTGCCTTCTTCTTCCTTCACTCCTTCCTTTATTGATATGATGTACTGTACCTCTGAAAGTGCTTCCGATGTGAAAAGAGTGGGTGAGAGAAAGAGAAAGTCTATCTAAAGGTGTGAGACAATATGTATGCAAATGTTCTCTCTGAGCAGATCAGAGCCCATGAGCATGGCTGCCATACGGTGGCAGGATGAGGATTTATCATCCAATATCACCTCATCATAAATGATAATGATAAACACAGAAGCCACGCTATAATAAAGTTATATACCACCTGTAACGCAGTTACTTAAACATAATAGTAAATCAACAGAAAAGAAGATTTAAGCACTTATGGCATGGAGTGGTGGAAGACGAAAGGACACAGCGAGGTGAATAAAAAGAAAAAAAGTTTTGGCATTTAAAGAGAAATTTAAAAAGAAATAATACAGCCCAGTCAACCCACTACCACGCAGACGGAGTTCTTTTCAATTGCTCAGTGCTCGAGCCAGAAGGGAAAGAATTAATAAGGCTCTACAGTGTATCGGTGTTACTAAATTGGCGGTGTTTCATAACAAACTCTTTCAGAGCAGTTATCAATTAGAAACAATTAAAAGAGCCATTCATCATTCATACAAAGCCAGCTCCGTAAAGGGAGCAGCGCTGACAGAGACACTGATAAAATGTAATCAAATCCATAATCTGCCCGCGCTCTTTTTTCACACAGAGTCAAGGTATGTTTATTTAAAGATCACACCTCCAGCTAGGTCTAATGGACAGAACACTGTGCTCAAACCATATCAAATAAACACATGGCTGCTAAAACAGAGTCTGTGCAGAAAAAGTGACAACATGGGAGAAAACAGGAGAAGAACAGGTTTAAAATCAAGCTGTGAAGAAACTTCAAAACATGCAGGAGAAAATCACATAAACAAGTCCATCTTTGGCAAACGTCAGTACAGCATGTGTCTGCGTGAATCTGAAGCCATGTGCTGGTCTATCTGTGTACATTCTGTTGACGGACAGCTTCCTGCAATGCCACTTTACTGGAAAACTCAAGCTATGACTTTCAATATTAATGTCCTGTTATCATGGCTGTATTGGTAGCAGTGGAGATACAGTCTTAGTGCAAAGATGCACTGGGGGAAAGCAGGCTCTGTCCTACACACAGTATATCTCTACAAATCCAACTTCCCCGGCTCTCAGTCCTCCAGAGGGGTCTGTGATGGCCCAGGGTGAGGCTACACCCCCACCACCTCCCAGGCATATGGGAGCTTAATCAATGCAGCCTCTTCCGTGCAAATGTAACTCTATACTTGTGTAGGGAGGATAGGGGAGCTACCAGAGCGGCCTCCCCTGTCTCTCTGTCCTAATGAAGCTCCAAGGTAATCAAATCACTGTACACACAGGCAGATGGCCAATAAGGAAACAACCACTGGGGCTCTACGGTGGCATCGACACACAGTTACTTTGTAACTATACAGTAACAAAAGTTTTAGTTCTAATATACATCTGCTCCACAATGTAAATGGTTCGTTCTTGGCCCATGCCCTAGCCTTCATAAAGTTCCATGAAGCAGTCATGTAATCCTGAGAGATCAAATAATCTGACTGGTGTGTAGATGGGAAGAAAGTTCCTTTTTTTTTTTTTTTCTTTTAAATGTATCTGCATTTTTAATTTGCACATCTGAAATGCTGAAAAATTTGATAGAAATCATCAAAATGTCATAAGAATTATTTTACACTTGGAGGAGGTGAAAAGTCCAGCGTGCATATCAATGCAAGGCAAATGCAATGGAAATACTGTAGATAGGGAGTAATCATGTGTGTCTGTTTCTGTGGACCAAAAAGGATTCTCAGTAACGTTAGATGAAAAACAATAATGAAATGTCATCATGTATGAAGTGCTGCAAATGAAATAGCTTTCATTTGTCAGAAAGTGACACAGATTTTACCTCTGTCAGGTCCTCAGTCATTATCTGGTAAATTATTGTAAAAACAGTATTCAACATCATGGAACTGGTAAAAGGTCAAACCGCTGAAGACGATTAATGTTAATGATTAAACAGAACTTAACCCTTAAAGACCTAGATTATATTATTTAAATCATATTATCCTCTTTATATGACATTTTTCAGGGAAAAAAAAGCTAAATAAAATCAAAAGCAAGGAAAACACCCTAAATATAAGGTATTTTCCTTTATTTCATATACAAATATTCATAAATGCTCAGAATGTCTTAAATATGTATGTGCTTGCATTCTGTACTATAATTTCTGACTGTAACAGGTGTGGCACGACCAATAAGGTTGCTGCCGCTTGATGCCTAACATCTAACTGTAATTTCCCGATTGGGGATTAATAAAGTATTATCCTATCCTATCCTATCCTATCCTATCCTAGAATAATTTCCAAGGTCATTATAACAAAACAGACAAAATTAAGAAGTTAATTTTTCAGCGAAATGTATGAACTGAGCATAGAAATAAGTGTCTACGACCACTGTCATGATGGTAGACAAAGGACAATGATGACAGTGTTTCCACCTTCTCTATGGAACCTCTGAACATCCAAATGGATCATATCTGATGACAATAAAAAGCTGACAAACTGCATTTTACTCTAATTACATTTGACTCTACTCTAGTTATTTAATTGTAGTGATAGTATTTATGCTTAAAAGTTTTAAAAAAAAAGCATTTTAGATCAGCAGATGCTTTTGGTCACTACGGTCTTTGACATTTAATATTCATTCATTTCTTTACAATCCAGAAGTTCTTGTGAGACAACTGTGACAGAAACATGGTGATGAAATAGTCTACTGTATGTCCTCCAGCTACATTTAATAAAGATGTTATTATAAGGGAATATTTTCTTGTTCTCCCAACCTAAGAACTGTTACTAAGACCTGTCTCATTCTCCTTGCTCTGCAGAGCAAATAATACCCACTAATCCACACAGAAAACACAGAAATATGGAAACAGAAGGAGGAAAGAGACTTGGAAACAAAGGGTGTAAAGTTGGGAGCTCCAGTCATCCTTAGTATATTTTATGTTAAGTCCTTCCTTCAGACAATTATACCCTTAAGGCCTGTTATGTGTACCTATTGTGTTTCTGTGTGTTTTTGTGTCACTAGAGGATGCCCGATGTGTAAAACTAGTAACAGACCAAAGAGTCACTATTTCCAACAGTTTACATTAAGAAGGACTCTGCTATGGACACACACATGAAAGCACAGGAAGCTCCCAGGCCCATTTTATCCAGTGTGATGTAATGAGATATCTACTGTTTCCCATTTTCTTCATCCTCCAAAGAGGAGAGGAGAGGAGAGGAGAGGAGAGGAGAGGAGACAAGAAGAAAAAAGAGGAAAGAAAACTAAAGGGAAGAAGAGGAAAACAAATATAAGGAGATGAAATGAGAAGAAGGAGAGGAATCAAGAGGAGATGTGAGGAGAGGAGACAAGTACAAGGAGCAAATCTGACTCCTCTGTTTTTGTCTTCCTCTCCCTCTGTTTAAGGCAGTAATATGTCTCCATTTCTGTCTATCCTATTGTAATGGAGTAGGTCTCACTACGCTGCCCGAGGAAATTGCCTTATAGTCCCTCTGTCCCTCTTCTATATGTGGACACACACACATACACACAAACACACACACACATACACACTCTCATGGCGGTGGCCCTGGTGACACTGCTTAAATATTAATGATCTGATTCTCTCTCATTAATAATAGCTGCAGTGCTGATTACTCTGTGAATACCACTGTGTGCATGTGTGTGTGTGTGTGTGTGTGTGTGTGTGTGTGTGCTAACATGTTTGTGTACGTGTACACATATGGACGTGTGCCTACTCACAACGCGTAAGCCAAGTATTTGTTCTGCCTGTCACATATTACACTGGAATATTACACTGAGTCACTCCACAAGTATTACTGTCATTACATTACTGAAGCAAATTAAATAACACTGAATTATATAACAGTAAGGATGGTAAAAGTTAGTATATGTTATCAGTTTGTGATATTATGTGTTTGTGTGCAAGATTAAAATAAAAAGAACTTAGGATGTATGGATGTTATGAGTAAACATGCACACACACACATTACAAAGGACATGCAACACATATGCAAGTGCACTGGCGTTCAGACATACAGAAACACCCACACAGACAGACATGCGTTCAGTTAAGCCGTGCATGAGGCATGAGAGACGCAGCTGGCTTAAGCTAGCTTAGTGCTAGACACACACCAAACCAGGGCCAGCAAAAAGCATGAGTAAACATCAGTATCTATTGGGTTGTAATGGAGAACTTTGCATCCCCCTGCTAAGAATAGCATTGGCGAATCATGAAAGCGGAGAGAAAGGGAGGCTGTGGGTGACTGTGAGAGTGATATGATGCTGTGTGTCCTTTAGTATTGATGAGTCAGCAAATGACAGCAGCACACGTGGCAAATGGAAAACAAGTTTGACAACAATTGAAAACATTGGGTGAAACTGAAGTGAAACCAACACTTTAACACTGAATGTAAATAAATTTAATCTCAAGAAAATTCGTGTGTGTGTCCTTGTATGTATGTTTGTGTCCGGTGTGTTTGTGTGATTTTATGTGGACAACCCTCTACAAATTTCCCATTTCCCTGATGAATTACATTGAACCGTGTTGAGACAGGAGGAGAAAAGAAGTGAGAAAAAAACAAGCGAGAAAAACGGGAAGGTAATCAGTGTGTCTTTAGATTGTAATGCAGTTACATGGCAACTGAACTCAGGCACAGCGATTGAAAACAAGCAGTGTTTCCCAGTTTTTTATCAGTCATTCATGCAGAAAAACAGGGCTATTGCAATAGAAAGGTAACATTATTCATCATCCAACCTTTTGTCCATTTTCAGGCCATCTGGCTTCCTTCCTCACCTGTCTGATACCCCTCAGAGGTGGAATCCAGCTCTCGCTGCCTCCTCTACCGAACCCCCCACCCCAGGTCTCCCCGGCCTTGTCTGCCGTTACCTGCATTGTCTGGCTATAGCTGATGGAAATCATCTTATTAGTGCTGTGCTAATGTCTGCTCTGTATTCCTGGGACACTACAGCTGCCCCTATTTTAATTGGCTGACTCCATTAATATTTCTTTGGTTTAAATACCACACTTCACCTTTCTCTTCACTACCTCTGACCCCGTGGCTGCCAGCTCGATATGTTAGACTGGGAATATAGATAGGGGAGAGATTTTCAACACCACAACATTACTTTGGACTTATTTAATGTTAGAAAATAGATATTTGAGTCAAATGAAGTCAATATTTGGTGAATTTGGTTGCTACTTTTTCTGGCTTGAAATACAGTCTTTAGAGATAAAAGATGACAAGAAAACAATGATGTTATAATATACAGTGAGTTTCCATATGAAAACTTCTCTTTTGACAGCATAGAAGAAGGGATGTGCATGAACAATTGCTTAGTTCATTAATCAGATAGTCTACATCTGTTTGTAAGTCAACTAACTTTTTATTTTAGGTGGGAAGAAATTCATGTTTTAATCCAGAGAGATACATAACTATTTTTATGGCAATGTCTCTGATGTTTAAAGAATTAAATGGTATACATAATTAAATAAAATTATTATTTTTAAGGTTTGGGTGGAGGGCACATGTTGATGATGATCATTGTGATGTTGATGATTACATTTTTGTGAGGTAAAATTAATTAAAATTTTCTTTAAAGTTAAGAAATACTGAGTATTTCTGTGCTTATCTTTCCAAATAAACCGTCTTCATATTATTGCCCATCTCTACTATCCCCAACTGTTGTGAATATTATTTACACCTGTTTCATTTATCATAGCTAAGGCAGTAATCCAATATTACTAAGATTTTATCTGGGCCTAAAACATTCAGAATCTCACAAAATCTCTGAAATGGCTGAAGTTCTTTAGTTATAGATACGTTATAACTATAAAAATCTTAAAATGTAATCTCAAAATAAACCTATTTTATGAAGTGGGATGTAGGCTATTTGTAAATTTATTACTTTTACCAGTAATTAGTACTGTATTTCAGTGCACTAAAATCCTAACTTTTTGAATAGTAGATAATGTAGCCTAATGTTTCCCATTTTGTCGCTTGTCTAGACCTTAAGTGTGCATTAGCCTTACCTATCTTGCACTTTAAACACTAAACATGGAGGCTATTTGTATTAATGTGGTAGTGGACCATGATGGTCATAGAAGAAATGAAGAGAGCACCCCCTAATTATGGAGGAGTAATTTGCTCTCTGCTTATATGCAATATTCACATACCAGTCAATTGAATCAACAGAATGTATCCACAGACTTAACACTCACTGAATAAAGTATAAAGATCATTGTTTACACACATCTTTATTATAGTATCAAAACTCATAGACAGTTATTTTAGCAGTCTGTAAACATTAAAAAGTGTCTTCTAATCTTGCTGCATCAGCTGATAGTTTACATTGTAGCTCTGTTAGCTTAGCTCTGTTTTTAGACAGTGAACAGCCACAGTAAAACCAAATCAAAATCAAATTTTATTTATATAGCGTCAAATCATAACAGAAGTTATCTCATGACACTTTACATATAGAGCTGGTTGAAACCAGACTCTAATTAACAGAAACCCAACAGAATCCTCAATTTTTCAAACCACAAATTACCTCTGTTTTCTGTACGGTTTAGCTGCATTAAAGATCTGTTTGGAATCATTCAGAGGAAGTCAGAAATGTCAGTTTAGTCTGAACTGTGGACCAACAAGCAATAAAATGAGCAAAGATAATAACATGACATAACAACTTTATACCTTCATAAGTCTCATAATCAAACTCCATGCATAGACGAAACACTGTGATTTCAAGTGCCATTCTTTCCATTTAGAGCTGTGTCCATAGGCAAAAACAACAACAGGGTTTCTAACATTTATCACTTTGTCACTTTCTTTGACTAAAAATATGTTTTTAACAGTTCACATCTAATCTTGTCACTTTCTGATGCTTCAGTCAAAAGCCCTGTGGTGTTAGTTTGTGACAGTCAGAAAAAGTGACTGAATACTCCCTCTAGTGGTCACAAAAATCCCCCAGACCATTGATGTAAACAAATTAAATTCATATCTTTACAATCCAATACATTGATGTCGACTCAAATCATAATTTTAGGTTATAATTTTATATTTGAATGTAGAAATACATCAAATAAATAGTTTAATTATTTGACATTGTACTAACCACAACAAGTCTATTTAGAATTACCAATATGTTTTAATCGAGCTTAGCTTAAATTTAAAAAGTATAAGAATAGCAATGAATATATATATATATATATATATATATAAAATAAATTATTCTTGTGAACCTCCTCATAGAGCTCACACTGCAGGATGAAGAACTGCAGTAGTTTGAGAGAAAGTTGTTTAAGAGCTGTGGAGAAATTTCAGATGTTCGATGAAGCACAAACATGATGATTTATAGACAAAGAGAACAAGGTGGACTCAACAAACCGAAGAAACAGACCGACTTCTAAGTGAAATGCAGGTTCTTGGTACACTATAAAAATGCAGGTGAGCATTAGAAATGCCAGCACAAACACACACATATATGCACAAAGACTCACACAGACACACACCTGGCAGCCCTGGGGCTACCTCCAGGACAGATCGGGTGATGGAGCTGAAGGATGGGAAGGAAAACTAAAAGAGAGGAAAAGTGGGGGAGGGTTGGAGAGGAGGATGTTTTTTACTGCATGCTGTTTTAGTTTTATTTGGTGAAGCGACCAAGTGATGACTGAATGAGAATAAACTGGGCTGTGTGTCATTAGAAGGTGGTACAGGCTTCGTTACACATGGCTGTTGGTGATCAAGGTCCTGGTAGATTGTTGCATTTATGTACAATCTGGTTTTCCAATATAGCAACTGACCTTTAACCCCTTATGATCTTCCATAGAACACCATAGAACAAGTCCGACTAAACATACTGTTACATTTTACCTGCTGTAGTGCCACTTTTTGGAGCAGTTTAATTTGTTATACTTTCGGGCTGCGTGACATTGGAAAAAACTGACATTTTTTTAACCCTGCGATATATATTGCGATATGAAAAACTACTCAGGAGGATATAACAGTTGTGTGGTGCCAAAGTAAATGGTCAAACTAATTTGTGTCAACAGGTGGAAGACACTGTCAACACAGAACTAGTGTTTCAATATCATCCTTCTCGTAGCCGAAATAATTCCAGATAACTGACGTTGCTTTTCTTTTTGGCACCAAGTCTTCATTTACGGTGATTTTCGCTTGTTCGTTGCTGATTTTTCAATCTTGTTACCAGTGACTCACTCCAAACTGATTAAGAACGATTGTAATTGGTGGATCACGTCGAGCATATTGAGTTAATTTTCCTCCTACATTGTAGGACCTGTGATGTGACTATTGCGCACATGTACATTACGATGATGCAGCTCTATTACACATCAATCCAGTACTTTTATCACAAATCGTAATAATATATATGTAATAAGTCCAAACTAACTACACAAACTGCTTAAAAGTGCAATAAACCTCACGAACTGAAAATCTTCTCACATTTTTCCAAATAAAAAAATGTCATAGCTGTATCCCTAAAAATTATAAATGTAAAAATGATGCACAAAATTCATATTAAATTTATTTTAAAGTGTCTATATAACTTAATTAACACTCATTTTTTATAAACTCTAAATCTAAATTATGCACATTTCGCAGGACAGCATGTGCATCAAAATGGACTATTTACAAGAGTGCAATCAAATCTCAAAGAGAACCAGATGCTTATGATACATACCTTTGTAAAACACCATGTTCATCCATAAAAAGTACAACTGCAAGCCAAGAGAGGAGTTAACCGCTGAAAAACTACAGGTCTTGAGGAAATGACATTACTTCTTGTTGTTGCTTGTAGACATGTAAAGGAAAACCACAGTATAGTTCATGTCCAGAACGTGATTACATGAATTCCAACTTATGAAGTGCAGGGAACACCACATCACATCTATAAACCACCTGTGGTCTGGATTACACTGTTTCTGTTGTGTGCACTTTTTACTGGAGATCTGCAAACCCATCAATGGAAGTAAACACTTTCTAGTACATGTTGAATGAGGAGTATGTCAGTGTAACTCCTCTGGTTTTATATGTAAAAACAATTATTGCTCTATCCCAGAGCTACATTTGCCTGGTCAGCCGTCCGGTTTTCTCAGTGCATTCAATACTGAGAAAATAGTCTGGAACTGGACCAATCGTTATTCTATACCGACCAATCGCTACTCTGGGGGGCGGTTGTTTCGCAATGCATCATAAGAATAAAAAAAAAGACGGTGCGCCTTCTTTTTGCCGTGAGTCAAAGTCAGGTCCAAGTCTGCAAATCTCTTTACAACTGTTGTCGGTTGTTTACTTGATTCAAAAATAAGGACTGAATTACAGATAGACCCTGTATTCTCCAGTTTCTCTGACAAAAGTAACTCTTGACTACCACCACCGCACGGCATAATGGAAACATGCTGTGGTTTGTGGACATTAGGGATCTGCTCTTCGCATAATTACATCACATCTGTCTTATTACATGTTTTCATCGGGGTTTGTCTGTCTGTCTGTCTGTTAGCAAGATAACTCAAACAGTTATGGAAGGATTTTGATGAAATTTTCAGGAAATGTTGATACTGGCACAAGGAACAAATAATCAAATTTTGGTGGTGATGGGGGGGGGGGCTGCCTTGGTGGAGGTCTGTACTCTCTGACTGCTTTTCTAGTCTGTGATTGGTTTACTCTGCGGCTCTTAGTCCCGCCTTCATATTTGGATTCAAGCCCTATGATTCCAGATGGATTTCTCATTGAGAAAGACAGATGGCTGGCCAGGCTAAGAGCTAGATAGCATTAGAATAAAATTGTTAAAAATATATAAATATGTGTGTTATTTATAAAAATGCTTGTTATTTACAACATAATTCTATTAATGGGAGCGGCTATTATTTTGCGCACGCATTGCATTCTGGGATGATGATGTCAAAAGGTTGTACTTGAGTCAAAACGAAGCTAACGTCAACTGCTCAACTTTTTTTTTCACAAAAGGCCTCACTGTGTGGTTTTGATTGTAATTTCCAGTCTAAAGGCAACAAGGGAACTGATGAAAGTATCCACAGCTTTGAAAAAGAAAATAAAATAAGAAAACAGTGGGAAAATGCATGTGGAAGAGTACAACTTCCCAAAGACCTGCAGCTGTGTTCCTGTCATTTCAGCCCAGACACTTTGAATCAATCACTTAAGAAAGGTTAACTACAGAGAAAAAGTCATTTGAGAACTGCCACAAAAGTAGCAGTGGGTCTTTATGGGTTAAAAACTTTTCCATTAAACCTTTGCTGATGCTTGTAATATTTACACACAAAAATGGAAACAGGACTAGTGTTACCATTGTTGTACTATATGTTTTTCTTTAAATACTGTCACTGTAAGTTGTATTTTCTTTCTGCAATGGCAATTCCTTGGGCAAAAAATGATAATGATAGCAATATTTTTGGATATCAGTGTGACATTATGACACTTACACAGGGATATTTTAAATGTACTGTATATTTTTCTGTGTCTCTGTATCCACATGTGAACTGATGTAGAGACAGAGATCAGGATACTGAAATGTAAATCAGTGTTAATTCATTATCTCACTATTGTTCAAATTAGCCCCTCATTATGTTTTTCACTGATACAAGTTGATTAATATAGAGTTGTTGTTACTTTTTAGTCAAAAGTGTGACTAACAAAGCATACACCATTTGCTATGTTCCCTGAAGCACCATAAGGTATAAACTTGCAGCTTGGGCATGAGCTCCAAAACCTAGCAGCTTGACACAAAGGACCAAGAAAGCAAACACATTTGTTATGAGTTTCAGCCCTTGAGGGATGATAATGTATTTACAACAGCCTGAGAGAGTAAAGTTATCTGAAAATACTGTCTCTTTTTTCTTATTTCTGAAAAATTTAGTGTTTGTAAAAAAACGAGCACTGATGCCTCTAATAGAAGACAGTAATGATACTCAAACTTGACATGGCACTAGACTTTATTTGGCAGCCCTAAAGGTGAAAATTGGTGCTAGGAGGAATGTAAGTACAGGTAGGATTATAATGTGACAGGTTTGGCAGCTAGGAATTTGTGTGTACATGTGTGTATGTGAGTCATGGCTGTTCCTGCGGCCTTTAACATCCAGTCATCTGTCATCCATCGGCTCAGGTCTGCACTGCTACCGTCTCAGTTGCCTGACATAATATTGTACACACACATACACACACACCACTCACTTTCTCCGTCTCTGTCCTTCCCTGGCACACAAACACACATTGCATAAACACACACATACGCGGAGTATTTTGACAACGTGCCACAAGCGCCGAGGCAGAGGAGTGTGAGTGGCACAGAAACACACACACTGTGTCCCCACAGTGTTCCCTGATTAACGAGATGGCTTGTTCTCTTCCTCAAGCCTGGACCAATCCAACAGAAGAACACAAATCTCTCCCCGCTGGTGATGCTGAAGGCCACCGGCCACTATTTATCAGCAATCTAAGCCCTAACTATCCAGACAGAGACAGCAACACGCATACTACAGGCTGACACCAGCGCAGTGTCTGTCTCTGTGTTTTCCACGTGCTCCAGGTAAATTCTTTCTTCAAGAAATCAATTTGTCTAAAATATGAGTATCAGGAAATTACAGTCTCAAAATACATCCAAGAAACCCCCCCCCACATTCAACATAATAAACAGGAGGATCTCCACGTGCTGCACTGTGTCAAAAGAATGGAGGCATGAAAGTCACAAACCTATTAAAGCTGTGACTAAAGTTAACGATACTGTAACTTAACACATACAATGTCATTTTATATCTACAGAGAATTTTTTTTTTTTTTTAACTTTTTCAGACTTAATTAGTATGACTTAGCAGGCTTGGTACTGTATCAGCTCTGCTAAACATTAGCAATTGCAGTATTTATCTGCTTTTGGAATAAAAATAACCCACACAGAGGTTGTGACAGTGTGGCTGCTTTCACCAAAGCACTATTCTAGTTTTGTTCATGGAAATGTGAAAACAGCTCCTCATGGCAGATTCTTTTTTTTTTTTAAAGGCCTCGATGACAGCTTTGTTGGTGAAACATTTAACAGTGTTCCCAGCAGTAATTTTAAGACAACTTTAATTGTTTAGACTGTTTCTCGCTTTAACATCATATCAGTGGTTAAATTACCCATAATCCTACCATGAACTTCACCCTGTCGTTTGAACTGAAGTGATGTTGATCTTAACTAGAAGTCATTTTTCTTCACGTCACTGTTTTTATTTCTGTCCTACACATTTTCCCTCTCAACTCTGTATCTGTCTTCTATCTTGTTTATCTCCCTAAATAAAGAATCCTTTGAAATCTGCACTGACTTATTACTGGTTCATCTCCAAAGACAACAAACAGCATATGTAAGACTCAGAGGCACGGGACAGAGTTAAAATGTGCTGAAAGCATCTCAGGTATGCATATTTATCATGCTTAACGTACCCAAACATAAGTGATGAAACAAGACCTACACGCAGAGTTTTAAAGATGTCAGTGACATCCACTGAAACATAAAGACAATTTAGAGAGGCGTAGACCCATGTCCAGGTTACCCCATGGGATGTTATTTTGTAATACAAATAGTGACAGACATGTTTTATTTTTTTTCTCTTTGATCAATTATACATGAAAATGTATCATATGATTTTGCAAGTCAAGAAAGTGATAGCTTGTGGTAAATATGATAAAATATGATTAGTTTGTGTTAAGTGCTTCAGTGGACTGCATCTCTCATCTCACAAGACACACATCAGCATCACAAAAAGGCCCGTCACCTCAACACATTTCACCTCATTCTGCACATGAATGAAAAGTATTAACAGAGGTGAAAAGCATTACAAGTCAGGTCATGTTGAGAGTTGCAGGGGCATCTTCAGCTGCTCAGAGATGACTGTGGAGAAACAAATTTAGGATCACGTCATTTAAACAGCTCTTGAGTGTGTTGTCTTGATGGCGGAACAATGACATCAAACGAGAGTAAATGCTAAATGCTAGTTTACTGCACATTCGAGACAGGCACCCACATCTCTGTAAAGAATTCAAGGTGAGTTCCGTTATTCAGCATAAAAAATTTGACATGTGATACCATCAGGGCTTGACATTGGCACTGGTCCAAAGGCCCAACAACGCAGTTTTTACATATATATATATATATATATATATATATATATACAAACA